>JBAIAA010001580.1:0-27878 GCA_037893245.1 Crossaster papposus
TATGCACACTTCTTTCCCTTTACATATTTCTTATGCACAATTCTTTCCCTTTACATATTTCTTATGCACACTTATTTCCCTTTACATATTTCTTATGCACACTTCTTTCCCTTTACATATTTCTTATGCACACTTCTTTCCCTTTACATATTTCTTATGCACACTTCTTTCCCTTTACATATTTCTTATGCACACTTTTTTCCCTTTACATATTTCTTATGCACACTTCTTTCCCTTTACATATTTCTTATGCACACTTCTTTCCCTTTACATATTTCTTATGCACACTTCTTTCCCTTTACATATTTCTTATGCACACTTCTTTCCCTTTACATATTTCTTATGCACACTTCTTTCCCTTTACATATTTCTTATGCACACTTCTTTCCCTTTACATATTTCTTATGCACACTTCTTTCCCTTTACATATTTAACTCGAGGGCTTGTCCCGACATCATGTGTTTATTTCTTATGCACACTTCTTTCCCTTTACATATTTCTTATGCACACTTCTTTCCCTTTACATATTTCTTATGCACACTTCTTTCCCTTTACATATTTCTTATGCACACTTCTTTCCCTTTACATATTTCTTATGCACACTTCTTTCCCTTTACATATTTCTTATGCACACTTCTTTCCCTTTACATATTTCTTATGCACACTTCTTTCCCTTTACATATTTCTTATGCACACTTCTTTCCCTTTACATATTTAACTCGAGGGCTTGTCCCGACATCATGTGTTTATTTCTTATGCACACTTCTTTCCCTTTACATATTTCTTATGCACACTTCTTTCCCTTTACATATTTCTTATGCACACTTCTTTCCCTTTACATATTTCTTATGCACACTTCTTTCCCTTTACATATTTCTTATGCACACTTCTTTCCCTTTACATATTTCTTATGCACACTTCTTTCCCTTTACATATTTCTTATGCACACTTCTTTCCCTTTACATATTTCTTATGCACACTTCTTTCCCTTTACATATTTAACTCGAGGGCTTGTCCCGACATCATGTGTTTATTTCTTATGCACACTTCTTTCCCTTTACATATTTCTTATGCACACTTCTTTCCCTTTACATATTTCTTATGCACACTTCTTTCCCTTTACATATTTCTTATGCACACTTCTTTCCCTTTACATATTTCTTATGCACACTTCTTTCCCTTTACATATTTCTTATGCACACTTCTTTCCCTTTACATATTTCTTATGCACACTTCTTTCCCTTTACATATTTAACTCGAGGGCTTGTCCCGACATCATGTGTTTATTTCTTATGCACACTTCTTTCCCTTTACATATTTCTTATGCACACTTCTTTCCCTTTACATATTTCTTATGCACACTTCTTTCCCTTTACATATTTCTTATGCACACTTCTTTCCCTTTACATATTTCTTATGCACACTTCTTTCCCTTTACATATTTCTTATGCACACTTCTTTCCCTTTACATATTTCTTATGCACACTTCTTTCCCTTTACATATTTCTTATGCACACTTCTTTCCCTTTACATATTTAACTCGAGGGCTTGTCCCGACATCATGTGTTTATTTCTTATGCACACTTCTTTCCCTTTACATATTTCTTATGCACACTTCTTTCCCTTTACATATTTCTTATGCACACTTCTTTCCCTTTACATATTTCTTATGCACACTTCTTTCCCTTTACATATTTCTTATGCACACTTCTTTCCCTTTACATATTTCTTATGCACACTTCTTTCCCTTTACATATTTCTTATGCACACTTCTTTCCCTTTACATATTTCTTATGCACACTTCTTTCCCTTTACATATTTAACTCGAGGGCTTGTCCCGACATCATGTGTTTATTTCTTATGCACACTTCTTTCCCTTTACATATTTCTTATGCACACTTCTTTCCCTTTACATATTTCTTATGCACACTTCTTTCCCTTTACATATTTCTTATGCACACTTCTTTCCCTTTACATATTTCTTATGCACACTTCTTTCCCTTTACATATTTCTTATGCACACTTCTTTCCCTTTACATATTTCTTATGCACACTTCTTTCCCTTTACATATTTCTTATGCACACTTCTTTCCCTTTACATATTTAACTCGAGGGCTTGTCCCGACATCATGTGTTTATTTCTTATGCACACTTCTTTCCCTTTACATATTTCTTATGCACACTTCTTTCCCTTTACATATTTCTTATGCACACTTCTTTCCCTTTACATATTTCTTATGCACACTTCTTTCCCTTTACATATTTCTTATGCACACTTCTTTCCCTTTACATATTTCTTATGCACACTTCTTTCCCTTTACATATTTCTTATGCACACTTCTTTCCCTTTACATATTTCTTATGCACACTTCTTTCCCTTTACATATTTAACTCGAGGGCTTGTCCCGACATCATGTGTTTATTTCTTATGCACACTTCTTTCCCTTTACATATTTCTTATGCACACTTCTTTCCCTTTACATATTTCTTATGCACACTTCTTTCCCTTTACATATTTCTTATGCACACTTCATTCCCTTTACATATTTCTTATGCACACTTCTTTCCCTTTACATATTTCGTATGCACACTTCTTTCCCTTTACATATTTCTTATGCACACTTCTTTCCCTTTACATATTTCTTATGCACACTTCTTTCCCTTTACATATTTCTTATGCACACTTCTTTCCCTTTACATATTTCTTATGCACACTTCTTTCCCTTTACATATTTCTTATGCACACTTCTTTCCCTTTACATATTTCTTATGCACACTTCTTTCCCTTTACATATTTCTTATGCACACTTCTTTCCCTTTACATATTTCTTATGCACACTTCTTTCCCTTTACATATTTCTTATGCACACTTCTTTCCCTTTACATATTTCTTATGCACACTTCTTTCCCTTTACATATTTCTTATGCACACTTCTTTCCCTTTACATATTTCTTATGCACACTTCTTTCCCTTTACATATTTCTTATGCACACTTCTTTCCCTTTACATATTTCTTATGCACACTTCTTTCCCTTTACATATTTATTATGCACACTTCTTTCCCTTTACATATTTAACTCGAGGGCTTGTCCCGACATCATGTGTTTATTTCGTATGCACACTTCTTTCCCTTTACATATTTCTTATGCACACTTCTTTCCCTTTACATATTTCTTATGCACACTTCTTTCCCTTTACATATTTCTTATGCACACTTCTTTCCCTTTACATATTTCTTATGCACACTTCTTTCCCTTTACATATTTCTTATGCACACTTCTTTCCCTTTACATATTTCTTATGCACACTTCTTTCCCTTTACATATTTCTTATGCACACTTCTTTCCCTTTACATATTTCTTATGCACACTTCTTTCCCTTTACATATTTCTTATGCACACTTCTTTCCCTTTACATATTTCTTATGCACACTTCTTTCCCTTTACATATTTCTTATGCACACTTCTTTCCCTTTACATATTTCTTATGCACACTTCTTTCCCTTTACATATTTCTTATGCACACTTCTTTCCCTTTACATATTTCTTATGCACACTTCTTTCCCTTTACATATTTATTATGCACACTTCTTTCCCTTTACATATTTAACTCGAGGGCTTGTCCCGACATCATGTGTTTATTTCTTATGCACACTTCTTTCCCTTTACATATTTCTTATGCACACTTCTTTCCCTTTACATATTTCTTATGCACACTTCTTTCCCTTTACATATTTCTTATGCACACTTCTTTCCCTTTACATATTTAACTCGAGGGCTTGTCCCGACATCATGTGTTTATTTCTTATGCACACTTCTTTCCCTTTACATATTTCTTATGCACACTTCTTTCCCTTTACATATTTCTTATGCACACTTCTTTCCCTTTACATATTTCTTATGCACACTTCTTTCCCTTTACATATTTCTTATGCACACTTCTTTCCCTTTACATATTTCTTATGCACACTTCTTTCCCTTTACATATTTCTTATGCACACTTCTTTCCCTTTACATATTTCTTATGCACACTTCTTTCCCTTTACATATTTCTTATGCACACTTCTTTCCCTTTACATATTTCTTATGCACACTTCTTTCCCTTTACATATTTATTATGCACACTTCTTTCCCTTTACATATTTATTATGCACACTTCTTTCCCTTTACATATTTAACTCGAGGGCTTGTCCCGACATCATGTGTTTATTTCTTATGCACACTTCTTTCCCTTTACATATTTCTTATGCACACTTCTTTCCCTTTACATATTTCTTATGCACACTTCTTTCCCTTTACATATTTCTTATGCACACTTCTTTCCCTTTACATATTTAACTCGAGGGCTTGTCCCGACATCATGTGTTTATTTCTTATGCACACTTCTTTCCCTTTACATATTTCTTATGCACACTTCTTTCCCTTTACATATTTCTTATGCACACTTCTTTCCCTTTACATATTTCTTATGCACACTTCTTTCCCTTTACATATTTCTTATGCACACTTCTTTCCCTTTACATATTTCTTATGCACACTTCATTCCCTTTACATATTTCTTATGCACACTTCTTTCCCTTTACATATTTCGTATGCACACTTCTTTCCCTTTACATATTTCTTATGCACACTTCTTTCCCTTTACATATTTCGTATGCACACTTCTTTCCCTTTACATATTTCTTATGCACACTTCTTTCCCTTTACATATTTCTTATGCACACTTCTTTCCCTTTACATATTTCTTATGCACACTTTTTTCCCTTTACATATTTCTTATGCACACTTCTTTCCCTTTACATATTTCTTATGCACACTTATTTCCCTTTACATATTTCTTATGCACACTTCTTTCCCTTTACATATTTCTTATGCACACTTCTTTCCCTTTACATATTTCTTATGCACACTTATTTCCCTTTACATATTTCTTATGCACACTTCTTTCCCTTTACATATTTCTTATGCACACTTATTTCCCTTTACATATTTCTTATGCACACTTCTTTCCCTTTACATATTTCTTATGCACACTTTTTTCCCTTTACATATTTCTTATGCACACTTCTTTCCCTTTACATATTTCTTATGCACACTTCTTTCCCTTTACATATTTCTTATGCACACTTCTTTCCCTTTACATATGTCTTATGCACACTTCTTTCCCTTTACATATTTCTTATGCACACTTCTTTCCCTTTATTATTTCTTATGCACACTTCTTTCCCCTTACATATTTAACTCGAGGGCTTGTCCCGACATCATGTGTTTATTTCTTATGCACACTTCTTTCCCTTTACATATTTATTATGCACACTTCTTTCCCTTTACATATTTCGTATGCACACTTCTTTCCCTTTACATATTTCTTATGCACACTTCTTTCCCTTTACATATTTCTTATGCACACTTCTTTCCCTTTACATATTTCTTATGCACACTTCTTTCCCTTTACATATTTCTTATGCACACTTCTTTCCCTTTACATATTTCTTATGCACACTTCTTTCCCTTTACATATTTCTTATGCACACTTCTTTCCCTTTACATATTTCTTATGCACACTTCTTTCCCTTTACATATTTCTTATGCACACTTCTTTCCCTTTACATATTTCTTATGCACACTTCTTTCCCTTTACATATTTCTTATGCACACTTCTTTCCCTTTACATATTTCTTATGCACACTTCTTTCCCTTTACATATTTCTTATGCACACTTCTTTCCCTTTACATATTTATTATGCACACTTCTTTCCCTTTACATATTTAACTCGAGGGCTTGTCCCGACATCATGTGTTTATTTCTTATGCACACTTCTTTCCCTTTACATATTTCTTATGCACACTTCTTTCCCTTTACATATTTCTTATGCACACTTCTTTCCCTTTACATATTTCTTATGCACACTTCTTTCCCTTTACATATTTAACTCGAGGGCTTGTCCCGACATCATGTGTTTATTTCTTATGCACACTTCTTTCCCTTTACATATTTCTTATGCACACTTCTTTCCCTTTACATATTTCTTATGCACACTTCTTTCCCTTTACATATTTCTTATGCACACTTCTTTCCCTTTACATATTTCTTATGCACACTTCTTTCCCTTTACATATTTCTTATGCACACTTCTTTCCCTTTACATATTTCGTATGCACACTTCTTTCCCTTTACATATTTCTTATGCACACTTCTTTCCCTTTACATATTTCTTATGCACACTTCTTTCCCTTTACATATTTCTTATGCACACTTCTTTCCCTTTACATATTTCTTATGCACACTTCTTTCCCTTTACATATTTCTTATGCACACTTTTTTCCCTTTACATATTTCTTATGCACACTTCTTTCCCTTTACATATTTCTTATGCACACTTCTTTCCCTTTACATATTTCTTATGCACACTTCTTTCCTTTACATATTTCTTATGCACACTTATTTCCCTTTACATATTTCTTATGCACACTTCTTTCCCTTTACATATTTCTTATGCACAATTCTTTCCCTTTACATATTTCTTATGCACACTTATTTCCCTTTACATATTTCTTATGCACACTTCTTTCCCTTTACATATTTCTTATGCACACTTCTTTCCCTTTACATATTTCTTATGCACACTTCTTTCCCTTTACATATTTCTTATGCACACTTTTTTCCCTTTACATATTTCTTATGCACACTTCTTTCCCTTTACATATTTCTTATGCACACTTCTTTCCCTTTACATATTTCTTATGCACACTTCTTTCCCTTTACATATTTCTTATGCACACTTCTTTCCCTTTATTATTTCTTATGCACACTTCTTTCCCCTTACATATTTAACTCGAGGGCTTGTCCCGACATCATGTGTTTATTTCTTATGCACACTTCTTTCCCTTTACATATTTATTATGCATACTTCTTTCCCTTTACATATTTCGTATGCACACTTCTTTCCCTTTACATATTTCTTATGCACACTTCTTTCCCTTTACATATTTCTTATGCACACTTCTTTCCCTTTACATATTTCTTATGCACACTTCTTTCCCTTTACATATTTCTTATGCACACTTCTTTCCCTTTACATATTTCTTATGCACACTTCTTTCCCTTTACATATTTCTTATGCACACTTCTTTCCCTTTACATATTTCTTATGCACACTTCTTTCCCTTTACATATTTCTTATGCACACTTCTTTCCCTTTACATATTTCTTATGCACACTTCTTTCCCTTTACATATTTCTTATGCACACTTCTTTCCCTTTACATATTTCTTATGCACACTTCTTTCCCTTTACATATTTCTTATGCACACTTTTTTCCCTTTACATATTTCTTATGCACACTTCTTTCCCTTTACATATTTCTTATGCACACTTCTTTCCCTTTACATATTTCTTATGCACACTTCTTTCCCTTTACATATGTCTTATGCACACTTCTTTCCCTTTACATATTTCTTATGCACACTTCTTTCCCTTTATTATTTCTTATGCACACTTCTTTCCCCTTACATATTTAACTCGAGGGCTTGTCCCGACATCATGTGTTTATTTCTTATGCACACTTCTTTCCCTTTACATATTTCTTATGCACACTTCTTTCCCTTTACATATTTCGTATGCACACTTCTTTCCCTTTACATATTTCTTATGCACACTTCTTTCCCTTTACATATTTCTTATGCACACTTCTTTCCCTTTACATATTTCTTATGCACACTTCTTTCCCTTTACATATTTCTTATGCACACTTCTTTCCCTTTACATATTTCTTATGCACACTTCTTTCCCTTTACATATTTCTTATGCACACTTCTTTCCCTTTACATATTTCTTATGCACACTTCTTTCCCTTTACATATTTCTTATGCACACTTCTTTCCCTTTACATATTTCTTATGCACACTTCTTTCCCTTTACATATTTCTTATGCACACTTCTTTCCCTTTACATATTTCTTATGCACACTTCTTTCCCTTTACATATTTCTTATGCACACTTCTTTCCCTTTACATATTTCTTATGCACACTTCTTTCCCTTTACATATTTCTTATGCACACTTCTTTCCCTTTATTATTTCTTATGCACACTTCTTTCCCCTTACATATTTAACTCGAGGGCTTGTCCCGACATCATGTGTTTATTTCTTATGCACACTTCTTTCCCTTTACATATTTCTTATGCACACTTCTTTCCCTTTACATATTTCGTATGCACACTTCTTTCCCTTTACATATTTCTTATGCACACTTCTTTCCCTTTACATATTTCTTATGCACACTTCTTTCCCTTTACATATTTCTTATGCACACTTCTTTCCCTTTACATATTTCTTATGCACACTTCTTTCCCTTTACATATTTCTTATGCACACTTCTTTCCCTTTACATATTTCTTATGCACACTTCTTTCCCTTTACATATTTCTTATGCACACTTCTTTCCCTTTACATATTTCTTATGCACACTTCTTTCCCTTTACATATTTCTTATGCACACTTCTTTCCCTTTACATATTTCTTATGCACACTTCTTTCCCTTTACATATTTCTTATGCACACTTCTTTCGCTTTACATATTTCTTATGCACACTTCTTTCCCTTTACATATTTCTTATGCACACTTCTTTCCCTTTACATATTTCTTATGCACACTTCTTTCCCTTTACATATTTCTTATGCACACTTCTTTCCCTTTACATATTTCTTATGCACACTTCTTTCCCTTTACATATTTCTTATGCACACTTCTTTCCCTTTACATATTTCTTATGCACACTTCTTTCCCTTTACATATTTCTTATGCACACTTCTTTCCCTTTACATATTTCTTATGCACACTTCTTTCCCTTTACATATTTCTTATGCACACTTCTTTCCCTTTACATATTTCTTATGCACACTTCTTTCCCTTTACATATTTCGTATGCACACTTCTTTCCCTTTACATATTTCTTATGCACACTTCTTTCCCTTTACATATTTCTTATGCACACTTCATTCCCTTTACATATTTCTTATGCACACTTCTTTCCCTTTACATATTTCGTATGCACACTTCTTTCCCTTTACATATTTCTTATGCACACTTCTTTCCCTTTACATATTTCTTATGCACACTTCTTTCCCTTTACATATTTCTTATGCACACTTCTTTCCCTTTACATATTTCTTATGCACACTTCTTTCCCTTTACATATTTCTTATGCACACTTCTTTCCCTTTACATATTTCTTATGCACACTTATTTCCCTTTACATATTTCTTATGCACACTTCTTTCCCTTTACATATTTCTTATGCACACTTCTTTCCCTTTACATATTTCTTATGCACACTTCTTTCCCTTTACATATTTCTTATGCACACTTTTTTCCCTTTACATATTTCTTATGCACACTTCTTTCCCTTTACATATTTCTTATGCACACTTCTTTCCCTTTACATATTTCTTATGCACACTTCTTTCCCTTTACATATGTCTTATGCACACTTCTTTCCCTTTACATATTTCTTATGCACACTTCTTTCCCTTTACATATTTCTTATGCACACTTCTTTCCCTTTACATATGTCTTATGCACACTTCTTTCCCTTTACATATTTCTTATGCACACTTCTTTCCTTTACATATTTCTTATGCACACTTATTTCCCTTTACATATTTCTTATGCACACTTCTTTCCCTTTACATATTTCTTATGCACACTTCTTTCCCTTTACATATTTCTTATGCACACTTATTTCCCTTTACATATTTCTTATGCACACTTCTTTCCCTTTACATATTTCTTATGCACACTTCTTTCCCTTTACATATTTCTTATGCACACTTCTTTCCCTTTACATATTTCTTATGCACACTTTTTTCCCTTTACATATTTCTTATGCACACTTCTTTCCCTTTACATATTTCTTATGCACACTTCTTTCCCTTTACATATTTCTTATGCACACTTCTTTCCCTTTACATATGTCTTATGCACACTTCTTTCCCTTTACATATTTCTTATGCACACTTCTTTCCCTTTATTATTTCTTATGCACACTTCTTTCCCCTTACATATTTAACTCGAGGGCTTGTCCCGACATCATGTGTTTATTTCTTATGCACACTTCTTTCCCTTTACATATTTATTATGCACACTTCTTTCCCTTTACATATTTCGTATGCACACTTCTTTCCCTTTACATATTTCTTATGCACACTTCTTTCCCTTTACATATTTCTTATGCACACTTCTTTCCCTTTACATATTTCTTATGCACACTTCTTTCCCTTTACATATTTCTTATGCACACTTCTTTCCCTTTACATATTTCTTATGCACACTTCTTTCCCTTTACATATTTCTTATGCACACTTCTTTCCCTTTACATATTTCTTATGCACACTTCTTTCCCTTTACATATTTCTTATGCACACTTCTTTCCCTTTACATATTTCTTATGCACACTTCTTTCCCTTTACATATTTCTTATGCACACTTCTTTCCCTTTACATATTTCTTATGCACACTTCTTTCCCTTTACATATTTCTTATGCACACTTTTTTCCCTTTACATATTTCTTATGCACACTTCTTACCCTTTACATATTTCTTATGCACACTTCTTTCCCTTTACATATTTCTTATGCACACTTCTTTCCCTTTACATATGTCTTATGCACACTTCTTTCCCTTTACATATTTCTTATGCACACTTCTTTCCCTTTATTATTTCTTATGCACACTTCTTTCCCCTTACATATTTAACTCGAGGGCTTGTCCCGACATCATGTGTTTATTTCTTATGCACACTTCTTTCCCTTTACATATTTATTATGCACACTTCTTTCCCTTTACATATTTCGTATGCACACTTCTTTCCCTTTACATATTTCTTATGCACACTTCTTTCCCTTTACATATTTCTTATGCACACTTCTTTCCCTTTACATATTTCTTATGCACACTTCTTTCCCTTTACATATTTCTTATGCACACTTCTTTCCCTTTACATATTTCTTATGCACACTTCTTTCCCTTTACATATTTCTTATGCACACTTCTTTCCCTTTACATATTTCTTATGCACACTTCTTTCCCTTTACATATTTCTTATGCACACTTCTTTCCCTTTACATATTTCTTATGCACACTTCTTTCCCTTTACATATTTCTTATGCACACTTCTTTCCCTTTACATATTTCTTATGCACACTTCTTTCCCTTTACATATTTCTTATGCACACTTCTTTCCCTTTACATATTTCTTATGCACACTTCTTTCCCTTTACATATTTCTTATGCACACTTCTTTCCCTTTACATATTTCTTATGCACACTTCTTTCCCTTTACATATTTCGTATGCACACTTCTTTCCCTTTACATATTTCTTATGCACACTTCTTTCCCTTTACATATTTCTTATGCACACTTCTTTCCCTTTACATATTTCTTATGCACACTTCTTTCCCTTTACATATTTCTTATGCACACTTCTTTCCCTTTACATATTTCTTATGCACACTTCTTTCCCTTTACATATTTCTTATGCACACTTCTTTCCCTTTACATATTTCTTATGCACACTTCTTTCCTTTTACATATTTCTTATGCACACTTCTTTCCCTTTACATATTTCTTATGCACACTTTTTTCCCTTTACATATTTCTTATGCACACTTCTTTCCCTTTACATATTTCTTATGCACACTTCTTTCCCTTTACATATTTCTTATGCACACTTCTTTCCCTTTACATATGTCTTATGCACACTTCTTTCCCTTTACATATTTCTTATGCACACTTCTTTCCCTTTATTATTTCTTATGCACACTTCTTTCCCCTTACATATTTAACTCGAGGGCTTGTCCCGACATCATGTGTTTATTTCTTATGCACACTTCTTTCCCTTTACATATTTATTATGCACACTTCTTTCCCTTTACATATTTCGTATGCACACTTCTTTCCCTTTACATATTTCTTATGCACACTTCTTTCCCTTTACATATTTCTTATGCACACTTCTTTCCCTTTACATATTTCTTATGCACACTTCTTTCCCTTTACATATTTCTTATGCACACTTCTTTCCCTTTACATATTTCTTATGCACACTTCTTTCCCTTTACATATTTCTTATGCACACTTCTTTCCCTTTACATATTTCTTATGCACACTTCTTTCCCTTTACATATTTCTTATGCACACTTCTTTCCCTTTACATATTTCTTATGCACACTTCTTTCCCTTTACATATTTCTTATGCACACTTCTTTCCCTTTACATATTTCTTATGCACACTTCTTTCCCTTTACATATTTCTTATGCACACTTCTTTCCCTTTACATATTTCTTATGCACACTTCTTTCCCTTTACATATTTCTTATGCACACTTCTTTCCCTTTACATATTTCTTATGCACACTTCTTTCCCTTTACATATTTCGTATGCACACTTCTTTCCCTTTACATATTTCTTATGCACACTTCTTTCCCTTTACATATTTCTTATGCACACTTCTTTCCCTTTACATATTTCTTATGCACACTTCTTTCCCTTTACATATTTCTTATGCACACTTCTTTCCCTTTACATATTTCTTATGCACACTTCTTTCCCTTTACATATTTCTTATGCACACTTCTTTCCCTTTACATATTTCTTATGCACACTTCTTTCCTTTTACATATTTCTTATGCACACTTCTTTCCCTTTACATATTTCTTATGCACACTTCTTTCCCTTTACATATTTCTTATGCACACTTCTTTCCCTTTACATATTTCTTATGCACACTTCTTTCCCTTTACATATTTATTATGCACACTTCTTTCCCTTTACATATTTCTTATGCACACTTCTTTCCCTTTACATATTTATTATGCACACTTCTTTCCCTTTACATATTTCTTATGCACACTTCTTTCATTTTACATATTTATTATGCACACTTCTTTCCCTTTACATATTTCTTATGCACACTTCTTTCCCTTTACATATTTCTTATGCACACTTCTTTCCCTTTACATATTTCTTATGCACACTTCTTTCCCTTTACATATTTCTTATGCACACTTCTTTCCCTTTACATATTTCTTATGCACACTTCTCTCCCTTTACATATTTCTTATGCACACTTCTTTCCCTTTACATATTTCTTATGCACACTTCTTTCCCTTTACATATTTCTTATGCACACTTCTTTCCCTTTACATATTTCTTATGCACACTTCTTTCCCTTTACATATTTCTTATGCACACTTCTTTCCCTTTACATATTTCTTATGCACACTTCTTTCGCTTTACATATTTCTTATGCACACTTCTTTCCCTTTACATATTTCTTATGCACACTTCTTTCCCTTTACATATTTCGTATGCACACTTCTTTCCCTTTACATATTTCTTATGCACACTTCTTTCCCTTTACATATTTCTTATGCACACTTCTTTCCCTTTACATATTTCTTATGCACACTTCTTTCCCTTTAAATATTTCTTATGCACACTTCTTTCCCTTTACATATTTCTTATGCACACTTCTTTCCCTTTACATATTTCTTATGCACACTTCTTTCCCTTTACATATTTCTTATGCACACTTCTTTCCCTTTACATATTTCTTATGCACACTTCTTTCCCTTTACATATTTCTTATGCACACTTCTTTCCCTTTACATATTTCTTATGTGCACACTTCTTTCCCTTTACATATCTTATGCACACTTCTTTCCCTTTACATATTTCTTATGCACACTTCTTTCCCTTTACATATTTCTTATGCACACTTCTTTCCCTTTACATATTTCTTATGCACACTTCTTTCCCTTTACATATTTCTTATGCACACTTCTTTCCCTTTACATATTTCTTATGCACACTTCTTTCCCTTTACATATTTCTTATGCACACTTCTTTCCCTTTACATATTTCTTATGCACACTTCTTTCCCTTTACATATTTCTTATGCACACTTCTTTCCCTTTACATATTTCTTATGCACACTTCTTTCCCTTTACATATTTCTTATGCACACTTCTTTCCCTTTACATATTTCTTATGCACACTTCTTTCCCTTTACATATTTCTTATGCACACTTCTTTCCCTTTACATATTTCTTATGCACACTTCTTTCCCTTTACATATTTCTTATGCACACTTCTTTCCCTTTACATATTTCTTATGCACACTTCTTTCCCTTTACATATTTCTTATGCACACTTCTTTCCCTTTACATATTTCTTATGCACACTTCTTTCCCTTTACATATTTCTTATGCACACTTCTTTCCCTTTACATATTTCTTATGCACACTTCTTTCCCTTTACATATTTCTTATGCACACTTCTTTCCCTTTACATATTTCTTATGCACACTTCTTTCCCTTTACATATTTCTTATGCACACTTCTTTCCCTTTACATATTTCTTATGCACACTTCTTTCCCTTTACATATTTCTTATGCACACTTCTTTCCCTTTACATATTTCTTATGCACACTTCTTTCCCTTTACATATTTCTTATGCACACTTCTTTCCCTTTACATATTTCTTATGCACACTTCTTTCCCTTTACATATTTCTTATGCACACTTCTTTCCCTTTACATATTTCTTATGCACACTTCTTTCCCTTTACATATTTCTTATGCACACTTCTTTCCCTTTACATATTTCTTATGCACACTTCTTTCCCTTTACATATTTCTTATGCACACTTCTTTCCCTTTACATATTTCTTATGCACACTTCTTTCCCTTTACATATTTCTTATGCACACTTCTTTCCCTTTACATATTTCTTATGCACACTTCTTTCCCTTTACATATTTCTTATGCACACTTCTTTCCCTTTACATATTTCTTATGCACACTTCTTTCCCTTTACATATTTCTTATGCACACTTCTTTCCCTTTACATATTTCTTATGCACACTTCTTTCCCTTTACATATTTCTTATGCACACTTCTTTCCCTTTACATATTTCTTATGCACACTTCTTTCCCTTTACATATTTCTTATGCACACTTCTTTCCCTTTACATATTTCTTATGCACACTTCTTTCCCTTTACATATTTCTTATGCACACTTCTTTCCCTTTACATATTTCTTATGCACACTTCTTTCCCTTTACATATTTACTCAGGCTTTCCACATCATGTTTATTTCTTATGCACACTTCTTTCCCTTTACATATTTCTTATGCACACTTCTTTCCCTTTACATATTTCTTATGCACACTTCTTTCCCTTTACATATTTCTTATGCACACTTCTTTCCCTTTACATATTTCTTATGCACACTTCTTTCCCTTTACATATTTCTTATGCACACTTCTTTCCCTTTACATATTTCTTATGCACACTTCTTTCCCTTTACATATTTCTTATGCACACTTCTTTCCCTTTACATATTTCTTATGCACACTTCTTTCCCTTTACATATTTCTTATGCACACTTCTTTCCCTTTACATATTTCTTATGCACACTTCTTTCCCTTTACATATTTCTTATGCACACTTCTTTCCCTTTACATATTTCTTATGCACACTTCTTTCCCTTTACATATTTCTTATGCACACTTCTTTCCCTTTACATATTTCTTATGCACACTTCTTTCCCTTTACATATTTCTTATGCACACTTCTTTCCCTTTACATATTTCTTATGCACACTTCTTTCCCTTTACATATTTCTTATGCACACTTCTTTCCCTTTACATATTTCTTATGCACACTTCTTTCCCTTTACATATTTCTTATGCACACTTCTTTCCCTTTACATATTTCTTATGCACACTTCTTTCCCTTTACATATTTCTTATGCACACTTCTTTCCCTTTACATATTTCTTATCCACACTTCTTTCCCTTTACATATTTCTTATGCACACTTCTTTCCCTTTACATATTTCTTATGCACACTTCTTTCCCTTTACATATTTCTTATGCACACTTCTTTCCCTTTACATATTTCTTATGCACACTTCTTTCCCTTTACATATTTCTTATGCACACTTCTTTCCCTTTACATATTTCTTATGCACACTTCTTTCCCTTTACATATTTCTTATGCACACTTTTTTCCCTTTACATATTTCTTATGCACACTTCTTTCCCTTTACATATTTCTTATGCACACTTCTTTTCCTTTACATATTTCTTATGCACACTTCTTTCCCTTTACATATTTCTTATGCACACTTCCTTCCCTTTACATATTTCTTATGCACACTTCTTTCCCTTTACATATTTCTTATGCACACTTCTTTCCCTTTACATATTTCTTATGCACACTTCTTTCCCTTTACATATTTCTTATGCACACTTCTTTCCCTTTACATATTTCTTATGCACACTTCTTTCCCTTTACATATTTCTTATGCACACTTCTTTCCCTTTACATATTTCTTATGCACACTTCTTTCCCTTTACATATTTCTTATGCACACTTCTTTCCCTTTACATATTTCTTATGCACACTTCTTTCCCTTTACATATTTAACTCGAGGGCTTGTCCCGACATCATGTGTTTATTTCTTATGCACACTTCTTTCCCTTTACATATTTCTTATGCACACTTCTTTCCCTTTACATATTTCTTATGCACACTTCTTTCCCTTTACATATTTCTTATGCACACTTCTGTCCCTTTATTATTTATTATGCACACTTCTTTCCCTTTACATATTGAACTCGAGGGCTTGTCCCGACATCATGTGTTTATTTCTTATGCACACTTCTTTCCCTTTACATATTTCTTATGCACACTTCTTTCCCTTTACATATTTCTTATGCACACTTCTTTCCCTTTACATATTTCTTATGCACACTTCTTTCCCTTTACATATTTCTTATGCACACTTCTTTCCCTTTACATATTTCTTATGCACACTTCTTTTCCTTTACATATTTCTTATGCACACTTCTTTCCCTTTACATATTTCTTAAGCACACTTCTTTCCCTTTACATATTTCTTATGCACACTTCTTTCCCTTTACATATTTCTTATGCACACTTCTTTCCCTTTACATATTTCTTATGCACACTTCTTTCCCTTTACATATTTCTTATGCACACTTCTTTCCCTTTACATATTTCTTATGCACACTTCTTTCCCTTTACATATTTCTTATGCACACTTCTTTCCCTTTACATATTTCTTATGCACACTTCTTTCCCTTTACATATTTCTTATGCACACTTCTTTCCCTTTACATATTTCTTATGCACACTTCTTTCCCTTTACATATTTCTTATGCACACTTCTTTCCCTTTACATATTTCTTATGCACACTTCTTTCCCTTTACATATTTCTTATGCACACTTCTTTCCCTTTACATATTTCTTATGCACACTTCTTTCCCTTTACATATTTCTTATCCACACTTCTTTCCCTTTACATATTTCTTATGCACACTTCTTTCCCTTTACATATTTCTTATGCACACTTCTTTCCCTTTACATATTTCTTATGCACACTTCTTTCCCTTTACATATTTCTTATGCACACTTCTTTCCCTTTACATATTTCTTATGCACACATCTTTCCCTTTACATATTTCTTATGCACACTTCTTTCCCTTTACATATTTCTTATGCACAGTTCTTTCCCTTTACATATTTCTTATGCACACTTCTTTCCCTTTACATATTTCTTATGCACACTTCTTTCCCTTTACATATTTCTTATGCACACTTCTTTCCCTTTACATATTTAACTCGAGGGCTTGTCCCGACATCATGTGTTTATTTCTTATGCACACTTCTTTCCCTTTACATATTTCTTATGCACACTTCTTTCCCTTTACATATTTCTTATGCACACTTCTTTCCCTTTACATATTTCTTATGCACACTTCTTTCCCTTTATTATTTCTTATGCACACTTCTTTCCCTTTACATATTTAACTCGAGGGCTTGTCCCGACATCATGTGTTTATTTCTTATGCACACTTCTTTCCCTTTACATATTTATTATGCACACTTCTTTCCCTTTACATATTTCTTATGCACACTTCTTTCCCTTTACATATTTCTTATGCACACTTCTTTCCCTTTACATATTTCTTATGCACACTTCTTTCCCTTTACATATTTCTTATGCACATTTCTTTCCCTTTACATATTTCTTATGCACACTTCTTTCCCTTTACATATTTCTTATGCACACTTCTTTCCCTTTACATATTTCTTATGCACACTTCTTTCCCTTTACATATTTCTTATGCACACTTCTTTCCCTTTACATATTTCTTATGCACACTTCTTTCCCTTTACATATTTCTTATGCACACTTCTTTCCCTTTACATATTTAACTCGAGGGCTAGTTCCCACATCATGTGTTTATTTCTTATGCACACTTCTTTCCCTTTACATATTTCTTATGCACACTTCTTTCCCTTTACATATTTCTTATGCACACTTCTTTCCCTTTACATATTTCTTATGCACACTTCTTTCCCTTTACATATTTCTTATGCACACTTCTTTCCCTTTACATATTTCTTATGCACTCTTCTTTCCCTTTACATATTTCTTATGCACACTTCTTTCTCTTTACATATTTCTTATCCACACTTCTTTTCCCTTTACATATTTCTTATGCACACTTCTTTCCCTTTACATATTTCTTATGCACACTTCTTTCCCTTTACATATTTCTTATGCACACTTCTTTCCCTTTACATATTTCTTATGCACACTTCTTTCCCTTTACATATTTATTATGCACACTTCTTTCCCTTTACATATTTCTTATGCACACTTCTTTCCCTTTACATATTTCTTATGCACACTTCTTTCCCTTTACATATTTCTTATGCACACTTCTTTCCCTTTACATATTTCTTATGCACACTTCTTTCCCTTTACATATTTCTTATGCACACTTCTTTCCCTTTACATATTTAACTCGAGGGCTTGTCCCGACATCATGTGTTTATTTCTTATGCACACTTCTTTCCCTTTACATATTTCTTATGCACACTTCTTTCCCTTTACATATTTCTTATGCACACTTCTTTCCCTTTACATATTTATTATGCACACTTCTTTCCCTTTATTATTTCTTATGCACACTTCTTTCCCTTTACATATTGAACTCGAGGGCTTGTCCCGACATCATGTGTTTATTTCTTATGCACACTTCTTTCCCTTTACATATTTCTTATGCACACTTCTTTCCCTTTACATATTTCTTATGCACACTTCTTTCCCTTTACATATTTCTTATGCACACTTCTTTCCCTTTACATATTTCTTATGCACACTTCTTTCCCTTTACATATTTCTTATGCACACTTTTTTCCCTTTACATATTTCTTATGCACACTTCTTTCCCTTTACATATTTCTTATGCACCCTTCTTTCCCTTTACATATTTCTTATGCACACTTCTTTCCCTTTACATATTTCTTATGCACACTTCTTTCCCTTTACATATTTCTTATGCACACTTCTTTCCCTTTACATATTTCTTATGCACACTTCTTTCCCTTTACATATTTCTTATGCACACTTCTTTCCCTTTACATATTTCTTATGCACACTTCTTTCCCTTTACATATTTAACTCGAGGGCTTGTTCCCACATCATGTGTTTATTTCTTATGCACACTTCTTTCCCTTTACATATTTCTTATGCACACTTCTTTCCCTTTACATATTTCTTATGCACACTTCTTTCCCTTTACATATTTCTTATGCACACTTCTTTCCCTTTACATATTTCTTATGCACACTTCTTTCCCTTTACATATTTCTTATGCACACTTCTTTCCCTTTACATATTTCTTATGCACACTTCTTTCCCTTTACATATTTCTTATGCACACTTCTTTCCCTTTACATATTTCTTATGCACACTTCTTTCCCTTTACATATTTCTTATGCACACTTCTTTCCCTTTACATATTTCTTATGCACACTTCTTTCCCTTTACATATTTCTTATGCACACTTCTTTCCCTTTACATATTTCTTATGCACACTTCTTTCCCTTTACATATTTCTTATGCACACTTCTTTCCCTTTACATATTTCTTATGCACACTTCTTTCCCTTTACATATTTCTTATGAACACTTCTTTCCCTTTACATATTTCTTATGCACACTTCTTTCCCTTTACATATTTCTTATGCACACTTCTTTCCCTTTACATATTTCTTATGCACACTTCTTTCCCTTTACATATTTCTTATGCACACTTCTTTCCCTTTACATATTTCTTATGCACACTTCTTTCCCTTTACATATTTCTTATGCACACTTCTTTCCCTTTACATATTTCTTATGCACACTTCTTTCCCTTTACATATTTCTTATGCACACTTCTTTCCCTTTACATATTTCTTATGCACACTTCTTTTCCTTTACATATTTCTTATGCACACTTCTTTTCCTTTACATATTTCTTATGCACACTTCTTTCCCTTTACATATTTCTTATGCACACTTCTTTCCCTTTACATATTTCTTATGCACACTTCTTTCCCTTTACATATTTCTTATGCACACTTCTTTCCCTTTACATATTTATTATGCACACCTCTTTCCCTTTACATATTTCTTATGCACACTTCTTTCCCTTTACATATTTCTTATGCACACTTCTTTCCCTTTACATATTTCTTATGCACACTTCTTTCCCTTTACATATTTCTTATGCACACTTCTTTCCCTTTACATATTTCTTATGCACACTTCTTTCCCTTTACATATTTCTTATGCACACTTCTTTCCCTTTACATATTTCTTATGCACACTTCTTTCCCTTTACATATTTCTTATGCACACTTCTTTCCCTTTACATATTTCTTATGCACACTTCTTTCCCTTTACATATTTCTTATGCACACTTCTTTCCCTTTACATATTTCTTATGCACACTTCTTTCCCTTTACATATTTCTTATGCACACTTCTTTCCCTTTACATATTTCTTATGCACACTTCTTTTCCTTTACATATTTCTTATGCACACTTCTTTTCCTTTACATATTTCTTATGCACACTTCTTTCCCTTTTCATATTTCTTATGCACACTTCTTTCCCTTTACATATTTCTTATGCACACTTCTTTCCCTTTACATATTTCTTATGCACACTTCTTTCCCTTTACATATTTCTTATGCACACTTCTTTCCCTTTACATATTTCTTATGCGCACTTCTTTCCCTTTACATATTTCTTATGCACACTTCTTTCCCTTTACATATTTCTTATGCGCACTTCTTTCCCTTTACATATTTCTTATGCACACTTCTTTCCCTTTACATATTTCTTATGCACACTTCTTTCCCTTTACATATTTCTTATGCACACTTCTTTCCCTTTACATATTTCTTATGCACACTTCTTTCCCTTTACATATATCTTATGCACACTTCTTTCCCTTTACATATTTCTTATCCACACTTCTTTCCCTTTACATATTTCTTATGCACACTTCTTTCCCTTTACATATTTCTTATGCACACTTCTTTCCCTTTACATATTTCTTATGCACACTTCTTTCCCTTTACATATTTCTTATGCACACTTCTTTCCCTTTACATATTTCGTATGCACACTTCTTTCCCTTTACATATTTCGTATGCACACTTCTTTCCCTTTACATATTTCTTATGCACACTTCTTTCCCTTTACATATTTCTTATGCACACTTCTTTCCCTTTACATATTTCTTATGCACACTTCTTTCCCTTTACATATTTCTTATGCACACTTCTTTCCCTTTACATATTTAACTCGAGGGCTTGTCCCGACATCATGTGTTTATTTCTTATGCACACTTCTTTCCCTTTACATATTTCTTATGCACACTTCTTTCCCTTTACATATTTCTTATGCACACTTCTTTCCCTTTACATATTTCTTATGCACACTTCTTTCCCTTTACATATTTATTATGCACACTTCTTTCCCTTTATTATTTCTTATGCACACTTCTTTCCCTTTACATATTTAACTCGAGGGCTTGTCCCGACATCATGTGTTTATTTCTTATGCACACTTCTTTCCCTTTACATATTTCTTATGCACACTTCTTTCCCTTTACATATTTCTTATGCACACTTCTTTCCCTTTACATATTTCTTATGCACACTTCTTTCCCTTTACATATTTCTTATGCACACTTCTTTCCCTTTACATATTTCTTATGCACATTTCTTTCCCTTTACATATTTCTTATGCACACTTCTTTCCCTTTACATATTTCTTATGCACACTTCTTTCCCTTTACATATTTCTTATGCACACTTCTTTCCCTTTACATATTTCTTATGCACACTTCTTTCCCTTTACATATTTCTTATGCACACTTCTTTCCCTTTACATATTTCTTATGCACACTTCTTTCCCTTTACATATTTCTTATGCACACTTCTTTCCCTTTACATATTTCTTATGCACACTTTTTTCCCTTTACATATTTCTTATGCACACTTCTTTCCCTTTACATATTTCTTATGCACACTTCTTTCCCTTTACATATTTCTTATGCACACTTCTTTCCCTTTACATATTTCTTATGCACACTTCTTTCCCTTTACATATTTCTTATGCACACTTCTTTCCCTTTACATATTTCTTATGCACACTTCTTTCCCTTTACATATTTCTTATGCACACTTCTTTCCCTTTACATATTTCTTATGCACACTTCTTTCCCTTTACATATTTAACTCGAGGGCTTGTTCCCACATCATGTGTTTATTTCTTATGCACACTTCTTTCCCTTTACATATTTCTTATGCACACTTCTTTCCCTTTACATATTTCTTATGCACACTTCTTTCCCTTTACATATTTCTTATGCACACTTCTTTCCCTTTACATATTTCTTATGCACACTTCTTTCCCTTTACATATTTCTTATGCACACTTCTTTCCCTTTACATATTTCTTATGCACACTTCTTTCCCTTTACATATTTCTTATGCACACTTCTTTCCCTTTACATATTTCTTATGCACACTTCTTTCCCTTTACATATTTCTTATGCACACTTCTTTCCCTTTACATATTTCTTATGCACACTTCTTTCCCTTTACATATTTCTTATGCACACTTCTTTCCCTTTACATATTTCTTATGCACACTTCTTTCCCTTTACATATTTCTTATGCACACTTCTTTCCCTTTACATATTTCTTATGCACACTTCTTTCCCTTTACATATTTCTTATGCACACTTCTTTTCCTTTACATATTTCTTATGCACACTTCTTTCCCTTTACATATTTCTTATGCACACTTCTTTCCCTTTACATATTTCTTATGCACACTTCTTTCCCTTTACATATTTCTTATGCACACTTCTTTCCCTTTACATATTTCTTATGCACACTTCTTTCCCTTTACATATTTCTTATGCACACTTCTTTCCCTTTACATATTTCTTATGCACACTTCTTTCCCTTTACATATTTCTTATGCACACTTCTTTCCCTTTACATATTTCTTATGCACACTTCTTTCCCTTTACATATTTCTTATGCACACTTCTTTCCCTTTACATATTTCTTATGCACACTTCTTTCCCTTTACATATTTCTTATGCACACTTCTTTCCCTTTACATATTTCTTATGCACACTTCTTTCCCTTTACATATTTCTTATGCACACTTCTTTCCCTTTACATATTTCTTATCCACACTTCTTTCCCTTTACATATTTCTTATGCACACTTCTTTCCCTTTACATATTTCTTATGCACACTTCTTTCCCTTTACATATTTCTTATGCACACTTCTTTCCCTTTACATATTTCGTATGCACACTTCTTTCCCTTTACATATTTCTTATGCACACTTCTTTCCCTTTACATATTTCTTATGCACACTTCTTTCCCTTTACATATTTCTTATGCACACTTCTTTCCCTTTACATATTTCTTATGCACACTTCTTTCCCTTTACATATTTCGTATGCACACTTCTTTCCCTTTACATATTTCTTATGCACACTTCTTTCCCTTTACATATTTAACTCGAGGGCTTGTCCCGACATCATGTGTTTATTTCTTATGCACACTTCTTTCCCTTTACATATTTCTTATGCACACTTCTTTCCCTTTACATATTTCTTATGCACACTTCTTTCCCTTTACATATTTATTATGCACACTTCTTTCCCTTTATTATTTCTTATGCACACTTCTTTCCCTTTACATATTTAACTCGAGGGCTTGTCCCGACATCATGTGTTTATTTCTTATGCACACTTCTTTCCCTTTACATATTTCTTATGCACACTTCTTTCCCTTTACATATTTCTTATGCACACTTCTTTCCCTTTACATATTTCTTATGCACACTTCTTTCCCTTTACATATTTCTTATGCACACTTCTTTCCCTTTACATATTTCTTATGCACATTTCTTTCCCTTTACATATTTCTTATGCACACATCTTTCCCTTTACATATTTCTTATGCACACTTCTTTCCCTTTACATATTTCTTATGCACACTTCTTTCCCTTTACATATTTCTTATGCACACTTCTTTCCCTTTACATATTTCTTATGCACACTTCTTTCCCTTTACATATTTCTTATGCACACTTCTTTCCCTTTACATATTTCTTATGCACACTTCTTTCCCTTTACATATTTCTTATGCACACTTCTTTCCCTTTACATATTTCTTATGCACACTTCTTTCCCTTTACATATTTCTTATGCACACTTTTTTCACTTTACATATTTCTTATGCACACTTCTTTCCCTTTACATATTTCTTATGCACACTTCTTTCCCTTTACATATTTCTTATGCACACTTCTTTCCCTTTACATATTTCTTATGCACACTTCTTTCCCTTTACATATTTCTTATGCACACTTCTTTCCCTTTACATATTTCTTATGCACACTTCTTTCCCTTTACATATTTCTTATGCACACTTCTTTCCCTTTACATATTTCTTATGCACACTTCTTTCCCTTTACATATTTCTTATGCACACTTCTTTCCCTTTACATATTTAACTCGAGGGCTTGTTCCCACATCATGTGTTTATTTCTTATGCACACTTCTTTCCCTTTACATATTTATTATGCACACTTCTTTCCCTTTACATATTTCTTATGCACACTTCTTTCCCTTTACATATTTCTTATGCACACTTCTTTCCCTTTACATATTTCTTATGCACACTTCTTTCCCTTTACATATTTCTTATGCACACTTCTTTCCCTTTACATATTTCTTATGCACACTTCTTTCCCTTTACATATTTCTTATGCACACTTCTTTCCCTTTACATATTTCTTATGCACATTTCTTTCCCTTTACATATTTCTTATGCACACTTCTTTCCCTTTACATATTTCTTATGCACACTTCTTTCCCTTTACATATTTCTTATGCACACTTCTTTCCCTTTACATATTTCTTATGCACACTTCTTTCCCTTTACATATTTCTTATGCACACTTCTTTCCCTTTACATATTTCTTATGCACACTTCTTTCCCTTTACATATTTCTTATGCACACTTCTTTCCCTTTACATATTTCTTATGCACACTTCTTTCCCTTTACATATTTCTTATGCACACTTCTTTCCCTTTACATATTTCTTATGCACACTTTTTTCCCTTTACATATTTCTTATGCACACTTCTTTCCCTTTACATATTTCTTATGCACACTTCTTTCCCTTTACATATTTCTTATGCACACTTCTTTCCCTTTACATATTTCTTATGCACACTTCTTTCCCTTTACATATTTCTTATGCACACTTCTTTCCCTTTACATATTTCTTATGCACACTTCTTTCCCTTTACATATTTCTTATGCACACTTCTTTCCCTTTACATATTTCTTATGCACACTTCTTTCCCTTTACATATTTCTTATGCACACTTCTTTCCCTTTACATATTTAACTCGAGGGCTTGTTCCCACATCATGTGTTTATTTCTTATGCACACTTCTTTCCCTTTACATATTTCTTATGCACACTTCTTTCCCTTTACATATTTCTTATGCACACTTCTTTCCCTTTACATATTTCTTATGCACACTTCTTTCCCTTTACATATTTCTTATGCACACTTCTTTCCCTTTACATATTTCTTATGCACACTTCTTTCCCTTTACATATTTCTTATGCACACTTCTTTCCCTTTACATATTTCTTATGCACACTTCTTTCCCTTTACATATTTCTTATGCACACTTCTTTCCCTTTACATATTTCTTATGTACACTTCTTTCCCTTTACATATTTCTTATGCACACTTCTTTCCCTTTACATATTTCTTATGCACACTTCTTTCCCTTTACATATTTCTTATGCACACTTCTTTCCCTTTACATATTTCTTATGCACACTTCTTTCCCTTTACATATTTCTTATGCACACTTCTTTCCCTTTACATATTTCTCATGCACACTTCTTTGTCCCGACATCATGTGTTTATTTCTTATGCACACTTCTTTCCCTTTACATATTTCTTATGCACACTTCTTTCCCTTTACATATTTCTTATGCACACTTCTTTCCCTTTACATATTTCTTATGCACACTTCTTTCCCTTTACATATTTCTTATGCACACTTCTTTCCCTTTACATATTTAACTCGAGGGCTTGTCCCGACATCATGTGTTTATTTCTTATGCACACTTCTTTCCCTTTACATATTTCTTATGCACACTTCTTTCCCTTTACATATTTCTTATGCACACTTCTTTCCCTTTACATATTTCTTATGCACACTTCTTTCCCTTTACATATTTCTTATGCACACTTCTTTCCTTTACATATTTAACTCGAGGGCTTGTCCCGACATCATGTGTTTATTGTGTATGCACACTTCTTTCCCTTTACATATTTCTTATGCACACTTCTTTCCCTTTACATATTTCTTATGCACACTTCTTTCCCTTTACATATTTCTTATGCACACTTCTTTCCCTTTACATATTTCTTATGCACACTTATTTCCCTTTACATATTTCTTATGCACACTTCTTTCCCTTTACATATTTCTTATGCACACTTCTTTCCCTTTACATATTTCTTATGCACACTTCTTTCCCTTTACATATTTAAATCGAGGGCTTGTCCCGACATCATGTGTTTATTTTGTATGCACACTTCTTTCCCTTTACATATTTCTTATGCACACTTCTTTCCCTTTACATATTTCTTATGCACACTTCTTTCCCTTTACATATTTCTTATGCACACTTCTTTCCCTTTACATATTTCTTATGCACACTTCTTTCCCTTTACATATTTCTTATGCACACTTCTTTCCCTTTACATATTTAACTCGAGGGCTTGTCCCGACATCATGTGTTTATTTCTTATGCACACTTCTTTCCCTTTACATATTTCTTATGCACACTTCTTTCCCTTTACATATTTCTTATGCACACTTCTTTCCCTTTACATATTTCTTATGCACACTTCTTTCCCTTTACATATTTCTTATGCACACTTCTTTCCTTTACATATTTAACTCGAGGGCTTGTCCCGACATCATGTGTTTATTTTGTATGCACACTTCTTTCCCTTTACATATTTATTATGCACACTTCTTTCCCTTTACATATTTCTTATGCACACTTCTTTCCCTTTACATATTTCTTATGCACACTTCTTTCCCTTTACATATTTCTTATGCACACTTATTTCCCTTTACATATTTCTTATGCACACTTCTTTCCCTTTACATATTTCTTATGCACACTTCTTTCCCTTTACATATTTCTTATGCACACTTCTTTCCCTTTACATATTTAACTCGAGGGCTTGTCCCGACATCATGTGTTTATTTTGTATGCACACTTCTTTCCCTTTACATATTTCTTATGCACACTTCTTTCCCTTTACATATTTCTTATGCACACTTATTTCCCTT
>JBAIAA010001581.1:0-104650 GCA_037893245.1 Crossaster papposus
AAAAAATGGCGGCCATCTTGGATTTTAATTTGGCTAACGGGTTTTTTGTGTAAAGTGACCCAAAATGAGCATGTGTGCCAATTTTGGTGCTTGTATCACTAAATGCAATATTATTGTAGTAATCTGCAGAACTACTTGTTTATTCTCTGCTTTATTAAAGGCAAGTTGATTTCTTTAACGCGAAGGAAATTTGACATGAAATGTTGACCATGAAACGCTGAAATTCACTCAACATTTGCAAATTTGTACCGCAAATAATTTGCCATGTCTTCAACAATTTGCATCTGTTTTTACTATCCCTAAGGTACATAAAGACCAGTTCATACCTGATGCGAATGCATATATGCAAATTTGAGGTCAGATAACAGTCGTTGGAAATTCGCCAGAGTTGAAGTTTGTTCAACTTTTGCGAATTTGCAGTGCTAAAAGTTTCACAAATTTGCATTAACCTTTGCATCGGCCTTTAAATTTGTTCTGTAAACATCCCAAAAGTAGTCCCAGCAAATACCTTTATCATTATGTTTCATCATGTAGCTTCAACTAAGTTTTCTTTTTACGGATGCATAATTGATGATTGAACCTTAGAAAATCATTAAATATTTTTTTGTGCATACTCTGTTTCAGGTTTTTTTATCCAAACCTCTGACGTTGCAACACCCAAAGCAGTACCAATCCTAGTACTGGACAACCTGGACAAGTCCACTCTGCCAGGGGTGTTGTCGGACCTGCTGAAGGGACTAGAGCTTAGAGGCTCTCAGCAGCCCATCCCGCTGTCACCCCCGCAAGGCAGTGGGCAATTCCACCTTCATCCCGAGTGTATCGTGATTGGCACCATGGACAAGAGCAGGTATAGAAATCCTTTGAGTTTGGAATTAAATTGACTTCACCCTAGCGGTGCTGAATCCATCAATTTCCAACATAAACCTTGCACACACCTTGATGGGTTGGAGTTAACTAGATGGAATGAAAACAAAATGTGTGCTAGGATTTTTTGAGCTTGTCCGTATTGTTTAGTTTAGTACGGTATTGAATTGGTATTGTTTTAGTATACAGTTTTACTTGTGATAAAAGTTTACTGCCAAACTTAAGCTTGATTTTGTGGTTCTGCTAACCACAGAGTTTTGTGCTTATGATCACCATTTTGCACTAACAGCTCTAGCAGAAAATTGGGCGCCAGCACCCAAACCTCGCATTTGGGCGTGCTAACATTTGGGGCGTGCTAACATTTACTGGGCGTGCTAACATTTACTGGGCGTGCTAACATTTACTGGGCGTGCTAACAATTACTGGGCGTGCTAACATTTACTGGGCGTGCTAACATTTACTGGGCGTGCTAACATTTACTGGGCGTGCTAACATTTACTGGGCGTGCTAACATTTACTGGGCTCGCTAACATTTACTGGGCGCGTGCATCACAGCTTAAGGCACTTCTGTAGCCCAAATATCAGCGTTGCACATTGAAGAATTTGTTAACATTGGGAGGTAGGCCTTTAGGGCGTTTTTGCAGTTAGGGTGGAGGTCTTCACTCTACTGAGTGCCCGTTTTTTAGTTAATTTATCTTGTTCTCTTTTAAAAAACAACACTTTGTATGTACAGCTCCGGCTTGGACCTATCCATCCAGCACTGTTTCCGCTGGGTCCACCTTCACCACGACAGGGAACCGGTGGCAAGCACCTTACCCCGCTACCTACTGCGACGTCTCATCAGTCACAATGGCGGCCGGCTCCCCGCAGCTCAGGACCCGGCCTACCAAGCCATGAAGTGGATCTGCAACGTCTGGCAGCGACTCAACGACTGTTTCCTGCGGCTCAAGCTCAAGCACACTGTGCTGGGCCCAAGGCACTTCCGGGCATGCCCTGTGGACTCGGAAGGGCCCAACTCTGTGTTCCGGTGAGGCTGATGGGCATGTTATGTACCAGGAATCGGGACATACCTGAGAAATTTGTTTCGCTGAGGAATTTGAGAAAAATGCCTCAAAATCAAGAAAAAGTCAATGAATTTGATTGGCAAAAAAGATAAAGTGGTCAGTCTGTTATATTTTGTCTCATGGCTAAACAGCGTATCCACTATATAATTGGCTAAGGTGGATCCTTCTTTATCTCTCTAGCCAGGTGTCAAACTGAATATAGGTTAAAATGTAATGTAATTTTCTTGGTATAAATTCATCAGGGAAAAATCAGGGAATTTTGTTTTCATGAAATGGTGGGAACCATGTGTACGAGGAGTGATTGATACTTTTGTGGTCTGAGGTACAAGGAGTTAATTAAACAAAATTTCGAACAAAATTTGGGTTTCAAAAGGTATACTGCAGCTTTAAATTGTGTCTTTTTTTGTGTGTTTCTAAGATGGTTTTGCTTGTCCTGGAACCACGCTATCGCGCCTCAGATCGAGGACACACTCCGCAGAAAGAACTCTTCCAACTCTCACAACTACCAGCGTATGGTCAGCACAACGCTCTACGTCTTGCTACAGAGGGCGGTCTTCCCTGGGTGTCCCTTCGCGGGGGAAGGTAAGACACTCGGAGATCACAACGTCGTTGTTTAAGCTAAATGAAATCCTAAAAAAGAGGAGAACCAGCCCAATGCAGTGTACATTGTATGGAATTACTTTGGTCGGTAACCTGCATTTTGCGCTAAGCGAATACTTTATGTAAGTCGTTCTTGAGAGTAAGCACAAAGAAGTCCTTACCAAACTTGAGAAGTTATCCTCACCCAGCATAGGGCTAGATTCCCTACAACCAATAGAACATTGGGAGACTTAAAAAATAGGCTCTCAAAACACAAATCTGAATCCAAGAACCATGTTATCCAATGTAAAATATCCCGTAACAAATGATTTTGTTGCCAACTAGTGACTTAGAGACACCCCAGATCAACTCTAACGTTAGCAGCCAACTTAGCAATCCAACTAAGCTTAGCAACGTTTTATGAATATCAATAGCTTCCAACTAGGCTCAACTGTCAAATACTGGCCATTTTAGCAGCCAACTAGGCTTATTATTTGTGTTATTTAACACCTAACTTGATCACCTACCAGTAATGTGCTTGGTTATTTGATCCCGGACGTGCATCGCCTTTTTTGTGTATTTCCTCAATCTAACGTTAACGTTAGCATTGCACTTGAATTTGTCAACACTTTGACGACAGTTAGAGTTGTCCCAACAAAGATTGGCTAAGTTGGCTGACAGCGTACTGATTCTGTTTTTTGGTGTATAACCAGTTCGCACCGGAGGACGTATATACACGCAAACCTTTTCCGAGATTCAAAACGGATGACGCATAAACACGCCACGAGAAAGGCCGGAAATGTCTGTCAGCAGTGAGCAAGGAAATTTAATGAGTGTGCTTCCCGTTACCATCGGCCTGAACCCGCCTTGGATCAAGTTTCGTTGAAAATAATCCCGCGCCTCGGCTCGGTGAATGTTACAATAATCCTGGCGCGAAGTAGTTAAGTGTCAGAACATTCCACCAGCTCACTTAACCCGCACGCATGTAGTACGTGTCAGCGTGTATGCCGTAGCGTGCAGTCCGCGATCTATAACAAGGCTTTCGTGCAATGGGACGAATGGAATGGAATGGAATGAAAATGCACGGTGAATGGAACTAAATTGCACGATGTATGACGCAATCATACAATGGGATAATTGTCAAATAAATGGGGCAAATGATTTAATGTCATGTGACTAAATTTCACCAAACCAATACTACACTACGAAAGACTATAAAAGAGAACAATTACAATCAGGAGCAAAGTGCTGATGTGAAAATGACTCAGATTTTTTTTATTTTTTTTTAATTTTTTTAATTTTTTTAATTTTTTTTAATGCGGCAGCAAACAAAGGTGCACGCGAGAACAAGAAACTACTTTTTTTGTATTTGGCCATAATATATTTTTTATTCTTTTGTTTTTTTTGTTTTTTTGTTTTTAGAAGCAGAGGATTACATGTCCAGTTTCCGAGGGGTAAACGAACTCTTAGCTCAGTTGTCCTCATCGAAAACTAACAGTCTCAAACGCACACCGCGGCGGAGTAAAAGTCTGGATCGCAGTAAGACGAGCAACAAAGCGGCATTGATGGCCAGCAAACAGCAGTCTGCTTTGGATTTAGATGGTCACAACACAGGTAGGAGGCCGTTTTATGTCTTGCTGTCTTTGATTTAAATTTGTGCAGGCACATTGGTGAATTGGCAAATAGCTTCAGCAAACGGCTGATACTTTGGTTCTTGATGTTTAACATTCAGGAAGGAGGTTGTTTGTTAGTTTGAATAAACTTGTTATACAGGTCTATTACTACAGTAACAACCTTTTAACAAGTTTGCGTTGGATGACGTGTATACACGCAAAGTTTTTTGGAAATTCAAAATGGATGACTGGTTAACACGTCACGAGCAAGGTCAGAAATATGTGTCGGTGACCAGCTCACAGCGAGCGAGGCCGGAAATATCAGGGTGTGCTACCCACAGATGCCTTCCTTAACCAGTTCGCGCCGGATGACGTATATAAACGCAACAATTTCCCCAAATTCAAAACGGATGACGCATAAACACGCCAAGTTCAAGTTCGGAAAAGTATGTCAGCAGCGAGCAAGGCCGGAAATGCGTGGGTGTGCTTCCCGGCACTGTCAGCCTAAACTCGCTTCGGATCGATTTTCGTTAAAAATAATCCCGCCCCTCGGCTCGGCGATGTTAAAATAATCCCGGCGCGAACTGGTTAACCAGTTCGCGCCGGATGACATATGTATAAACGCAAAAATTTCCCCAAATTCAAAACGGATGACGCATAAACACGCCAAGTTCAAGTTCAGAAATGTATGTCAGCAGCGAGCAAGGCCAGAAATGCGTGGGTGTGCTTCCCGGCACTAACAGCCTGAACCCGCTTCGGATCGAGTTTCGTTAAAAATAATCCCGCCCGTGGGCTCGGCGATGTTAAAATAATCCCGGCGCGAACTGGTTAACCTGTCTAGGATCGCGGTTTGTGAAAAACAATCCCATGCCTGGGTCCGGTCAATGTCGAAAATAATCCCGGCACGAACTGGGTAAATACAACAAAGGAAACAAATCAATGTCTTTTTTAGTTTGAAAATATGATTATTAATGAACATGGAAACAGCATGATGCCAAAAGAACATTTTTGTACTCGATTATGAACTGCTAAAATTGTGTGAATCTACATTAATGTAGTTATTTGGGCTATTTTTCTTTAATGCCTAATAATGTTATGGTGCACGGTACTGGGTTGTGTATAAACAAGGTATCTACAGTAACTGTGACACCGTGGTGAACAAACATTTTCAAATTACAAGAAATACATTATCCTAACTAAGATGATCAGGCCTGTGCGCAGGGGTGGTGCGACGGGTGCGTACGCACCCCCCAAATTACCAAAAGGTCCACATTTTCCGGGGTAAATAATGGTATTTTGATGTAGAAATAACTGTACTGCAGGAACAAGAAAAATTTTGGTCCCATTTTTGGTCCCATAAGTACAAATTTTGCCCCCCAAATTACCAAAAGGTCCACATTTTCCGGGGTAAATAATGGTATTTTGATGTAGAAATAACGGTACTGGCCAGGAAATTGTTGGTTTCATTTTTGGTCCCATCAGTACAAATTCGCACCCCCCCCCCCCCCCCCCCCATAATAAATCCTGCGTACGGGCCTGATGGTGTATAGTAAAAGCTTAACATTAACAGTATGACCTACATAACACATACAAACCAATGAAAAAGGGCCTATACTGAAGACTAAATTGTCTTTAAATATTGACACCACATGTAGCTAATGTATGGTGTGAGTTTACTCTCTAAACATAAAAACTCACAATGACACTTGCATTTTGAATGTTAAAACAAGGTGCCCAAATGACTACCTAAAGTCCATGATTTTAGTAACAAAAAAAACCCATTTTTTTTGTATCTGTGTACTACCAATATCATTGTCACACCATCCAAATGAAAGATCTATCTGTCCTCTTTAATTAGTTTGACACCACCGTTGTTGTTTTGCTTGAAGTTTGGATGATTTCATAAATTGTTCTACTTTTCAGCCTTATCCACTTTTGCTTGGAATTGCCCAATTCATTGTACAAACATTTCATACGTACTGTGGACCTCTGACAGAGTTATTTATCGAGTCATTCATTCTTTAGTCAACTCGCATGCTATTTAAATGAACTTTGACAAAAGCATTCCTTTGTTATTGTTCCTCTTGATGGTTCTGAACTGACTTGTGAAGTGACTTGTGAATTAAGTTTTCTATGGAGATTAACATACATGTACCTTGTTGAGTTTTATCTCTTACATATTGAATATTCATGAGTCGCATTTTAATGGAGATCAACATACCTCGCTGTACTGTGTTCTACCACATGGTACTGTTTTGTAATACCGCATGTTAGAATTTTATTTCGTGTGTGGTACACTTTTTATTATGAAAGGCAAGTAGCTGGCCTATGTTGTCCTTATTAATTAGGGGGCTGTATGTCTGTACTGCCTGGTTGTAAGCAGCTCGATGGCTGTAAAATTGGCGGCTTGTAAGCAGTCATTAGTTCAGGTTTGTCTTCTCGTGCTTGGAAAGGTCATCTCTAATTTCCTTTTTCATTGTAGGAGGCCAAACAAATTGGAACCTTGGGGTTTGTTAATGGGAAAGGTGCCGTAATTGTCCCTATTTAATGAGCCATACTCATTTTGATGGTATGATCGTGAAGTTAATGTAATATTTAAGTAATTCTTTTAAAAGGGAGCTCGGTTAGTGTTAGTCTTTGCCAAAGACGACAGTAATTGATAGCGTGCACATTGCATACAATATTTTTCACGCAGTGCGCCCGCAAACGACACGGTTATAGACCCGCTCTTCTCGTAGTAAGATGGGTTGTCAGGTTGGCGCAACGGTAATTTTCTCGCCTTCACATGACCCGGGTTCGATCCTGCCAATACTTTAAAATCAAACTCGAACATCTAGCTAAGTATTAGTAAATACTGAAAAACAGAATTTCAAATGTAATTACTATTGTTCTTTAAACATAGTTAAATACCCGAAGTAAAAGTGCATCCTATAAACCAGGTTCATGATATAGTGTACATTGTAAAGGTTATTTTTTCTCCTAAACTTGTCATTGTAGAAAACGGGTTCATACAAAAAGCAAATATTAGAAAGTAATTTACCGGCAGAACTGTGCATCATAATTTAAGTTTAATTGTTAGTAATTCACCTTGAAGTATGAACATGCCAAATTAAGACGTAATAATTAGAAAAACTAAAGTCCACCATAACACCATTTTTTCTTTAATTACATAATCCTCGCAAAGAATAAAAAATATCTTGGAGATTTAAAGGTAGGATACATCATTTGCAGGTATCAAAAATCTTTACTACCGAATTATTAAGAAATATCTTATTTTAAAGTAAATAATGATTGTAGGCATCCAGCAAAATGATTGTGCTAGATATTTTGTAATTGTTCCAAACAAATTTTATTTTAAAAAAATTCACGATCTGCAAGATAAACATAAGAACAACTGTCCGATGCCGGTTAAAAACAAACGCTGTTTTTCTTGCTTTTCTCAGCATTCATGTTTGTAAAACATTGGACAGGTCAGTTAAACGATATTTACTGTAAAATACAACCCCCCAAATCCACCCAATCATGACAATTCAAGCAATTACCACCTTTAAACCTTTAAGTGCAGGACATAGCATGCGCAAATTCCTGGACTTGCCCATTTTTACACTACGTGATGCATTTGATCGTTCACTTGTTTATTTTACAACTACAACTAGAATAAATCCAAATATTGAAGCATTAAACAGCTTGTTATTTACTGGCTTACTGTGGCCCCTTCATTGATGAAAGATGATGATTGTGTTGCAGGAGTTTCCATGCTATACCTAGCACGTTGAATGGGACGACTTTTGCACTGAAAAGCCTGTCTGAATGCCGTGCGGTATTGCTTATTGACAGCTCCATAGATCAACGGATTAACCAACGTATTGATGTACTCTGGAATTCCACCGATCCAGTTGGCATTGTAAAATGAAGCCAGGGGATCAGGAATTCCAGCTAGTGAACTGATCCATCTGGAGAAGCTGAAGATGCGATAGGGCGTCTGGCATAGGAAGAACACCACGCCATTGACAATCAGCATCTTGGCCACTTGGTTTCGGGTGTGTATGGCCTGTGGGTCATTACTGGCAATACCGTTTTTGCCAGTGCGTTTGTTCAGCATCTGTATGATGCGTATGTACATGTAGTTGTTGGCCACCAGTGCAATTAACCAGGGAACATTCAGTAGGGGTCGAGCGTAGTCGGCAACCCATGGAACCAGCGGACCACAGTAGGCATAGCTGGATGGGAAGTCTTGGTACATGTCGTCATCGGGCCATCGCAGACATCGAACATTGAGTTTGAAGGCACCGGGAATTATTGCGATAGAAAACAGCCCGCCCACCAGCCAACAGAAGGCAATCATCTTATTGGTGTGCTTCCGTCCGCGGATGCCGAGGTGTTTGATGGGATGACACAGGGCCAGGTATCTCTCAAAGGTCACCATTGTAACCAGTATGATGGATGCGTAGTACGAAGCGTTGACGCCGCCGGAGAAGCTGATGCAACCCGCTGGGTGCACGAAGGGGGTGTGAAAGGCCAAGGGGGAGGCCAGGTAGCCCCAGATCCGAAACCCAAACGCCAAACTCACAAAGAGAAGATCGGCAACGGCTATGTGTGCCAGGTACACGTTGGTGTCGGATCTCAGCCTGGGAACGCGGAACACGACAAAGAGGAAAGTCAGATTGATGAGGAGACTCAGGGACCAGATGACAGGCATGACCACAGTTGTCATGTAGATGTCCACAGGAGTGTAAAGCATAGCCGGCACTTCCTCGTGACTGACGTTGACAGTGTCTTGCTCACTGCACTCACCCGACGTTATACCGGCTCCCATCTTGGATTTATTTGCAACAGCTCCAGGAAAACTCGCTGATCGCTTCAAAGGTTTTTTACACTGTTGTTGCTGGTCCTGTGCATACAGGATGAGTGCATATTACTATCGCCTTTCCTTTCAGAAAACAAGCTTTATATTTGTATCTCCTGTGTGCCAATGTTATGTTTCTTCTCCAAAAGGCAAGTAGCTGGCCTATGTTGTCCTTATTAATTAGGGGGCTGCATGTTTGTACTGCCTGGTTGTAAGCAGCTCGATCATTGGCTGTAAAGTGGGTGGCTTGTAAGCAGTCATTAGTTGAGGTTTGTCCTTTCATGATTGGAAATGTCCTCTCTAATTTCTCTTTCCATTGTAGGAGGCCAAACAAATTAGAACCTTGGGGTTTGTTAATGGGAAATGTGCCGTAATTATGCCTTTTTAATGAGCCATACTCATTGTGACTGCCTGATCGTGAAGTTAATTTAATATATAACCTTTTATGGGGAGCTCGGTTGGTGTTAGTCTGCCAAAGACGACAGTAATTGATAGCGTGCACATTGCATACAATCTGTTCACGCAGTGCGTCCGCAAACGACACGGTTATAGACCTGCTCCCGCTCTGTTACTATGGACTTTGCAAATACGTAGGCTCCGTAGGCTTTTCTAGAGAGCCAAGCAGCAATCGCAGAACGGCAGTTCGGATGCACGGAATTTCTTACGCATGGAATTTCTTTTGTAAAACATCAATAATTAAATATACAATGCAGGCCTGGGATACTGTGAATAGGTAGTTGACTGCGTGATGCCGCTATGTCAAATACAAAGATACATTCATAGTCGAATTTGCATGAAAAGGTCAATCCTCATTTGAGCATATTTGCAAAGTCTTAGTGTGTAAGAAGTAGCTGTACTGCCTGGTTATAAGCAGCTCTCATTGGCTGTAAAGTGGGTGGCTTGTAAGCAGTCATTAGTTGAGGTTTGTCCTTTCATGATTGGAAATGTCCTCTCTAATTTTTCCATTGTAGGAGGCCAAACAAATTAGAACCTTGGGGTTTGTTAATGGGAAAGGTGCCGTAATTATGCCTTTTTAATGAGCCAGGCCTCGAAATAGTACTAGCCCGGCGTACAAAGTCTAGCGAAAATTGCTCCGGGCTAGCCAGACCCACTTCCTTGGTTGCCCGGTGGGCTAGTGAAAAATTCAGTAACCTACCTGTAAAGGTTTAGATCAAAATACATGTTAAATTTTGTATTGTCTTTTTGTGTATTAAATAAATAAAGAATCAAAATAAACTGAGTATAAACTGTCTTTTGTTTGTGTTTTTTTCGTCATGATTATCGATAGCCTGGGAGCGCTCAATTCACGCGTGCATGCAGTGCACTGCCATCTCACGAAAAGACTAGTCTGGTGGGCTTCAGTAAGATTAGTATAGTATGAACTAGGGCGCAGGGTGCCGCACATAATGGACTATTCTCTTTCACATCGTTCAGCCTTTCTTACCATAACGGCTCGCTGCGTAGCTGTATAGAGTACGAGCATTCTGCCGTGTCACTAGCATCTGATACAGAGTCTGTTCAGAACAGCGCCCTCTCTGTACGTTACTACGGATGTACGTGTACGTGCGTGCGCCGAACGAATAGTTTTGTGCATTGTGTATACGGGCTAGCAAAAATGTAAACGGGCTAGTAAAATCTGCAGTTTGCTAGCCCGGTGGGCTACCCAGGAAAAAAAGTTAGCGCAAGGCCTGTGAGCCATACTCATTGTTGTTGTTGGTTCTTTGTATACAGGATGAGTGCTTGTTACTGTCGCCATTTCATTCAAAAAACGAGCTTTATATTTATATCTCCTGTGTGCCAATGTTATTTCTCTTTCTTTTCTAAAACTTGCATTAGTCATAGCCAGATGGCTCTTGAGTGTTAATAGCTTGATTAATTACGCTTCATTTGCAGCACAAAATACCTTATTTATGATTGGCTGAAAGTTTGTATGCCTAATAAGACTGACGGTTCAGGGACCACTCAAAGGAAAGATGACATAATGTGCTTGTTATTTACCATCATGTGATGTTCTTTGGGCCAATCGATCTCATAATCTTTCAAGCGATACATGTCCATAATTGTCTTTATTTTATTGCCTATTTACTGAGTTTGCAATAAATAACTCGTAAGTATTTTGTTCCTTAATGTACCAGCATTATTGTGCTAGTAGCCTTTCCTCAAGTATGTACATATGTAATATTGCTTGAAGCCATAAACTCTGAAGAGTTGGAGATCCTTCATCATGTTCATCAGACTCCATTAAAGAGACTTTCGGCTCTCGGTCGGCTCTCGGTGCTCGGACGGCTCTCGGTGCTCGGACGGCTCTCGGTGCTCGGACGGCTCTCGGTGCTCGGTCGGCTCTCGGTGCTCGGACGGCTCTCGGTGCTCGGTCGGCTCTCGGTGCTCGGTCGGCTCTCGGTGCTCGGTCGGCTCTCGGTGCTCGGACGGCTCTCGGTGCTCGGTCGGCTCTCGGTGCTCGGACGGCTCTCGGTGCTCGGTCGGCTCTCGGTGCTCGGTCGGCTCTCGGTGCTCGGTCGGCTCTCGGTGCTCGGACGGCTCTCGGTGCTCGGTCGGCTCTCGGTGCTCGGTCGGCTCTCGGTGCTCGGTCGGCTCTCGGTGCTCGGACGGCTCTCGGTGCTCGGTCGGCTCTCGGTGCTCGGACGGCTCTCGGTGCTCGGACGGCTCTCGGTGCTCGGACGGCTCTCGGTGCTCGGACGGCTCTCGGTGCTCGGACGGCTCTCGGTGATCGGACGGCTCTCGGTGATCGGACGGCTCTCGGTGAAAACGCTATTGATGCAGATTTCGTCTGTGTTGGATATGGAGCCCTTGTTCATGTGCTACATAACCCCTGAGAACAACAGCACAATAGACGAACAATAGATCCTTTCAGTCCTCGGGCGTTCGTCTTTTTTGGTTTTATAAGTGTACGATAAGTCCATGGGGTTAGGTTATAGTACAGGAACAAAGGAAAACACAATAGGGTATCTTCACTGCCGGGCCATAACACAAAGAGGTAGCTTATGAGCGAGAAATACAGAGACCCCCATTTCGGTTCACTCGGGTATTTTTTGACAAGTGCAATCGTAACCCCTGAAACAAGAGAATTGTGTATTCTGTGCATAGCCCTAGATGCTTTTAAAAACATATTCACTATGAATTATTCAGTGTTCATATTAATTTTTTTCGGTTTGTTTTTCCTTTTTACAGATATGCATCGCAGCACACGATCGATGATACCAAGACGCGTTCCGAAGCTGCACGATAAAATTACCAGGTAATTATAGAGCCAATTGAATTAATGGGAGCAGGTACATCTGTTATGTCTATGTTAATATTATTAGTTCTTGTGACCTTGACCATAAACACTTAAAATCTCTCGTCATAAAAACAGCTTATAAATTTGGTTTTGTAACAAACTAATTTAGGAGCATTTGTTATGCCAGCTCAATACAAGATTTCTGCACAAAATGTAGGTTTAAAGGTAGGATACACCATTGGTAATTGCTTGAATTATCATGAATAGGTAGATTTGGGGGTTGTATTTTATAGTAAATATCGTTTAACTGACCTGTCCAAAGTTTTACAATCATGGATGCTGAGAAAAACACGAAAAACAGCGTTTGTTTTCAACCGGCGTCGAGCAGTTATTCTTATGTTATCTTTGTTTTTTCGCGATCGCCGGAATAGTTACAGGATATCTAGCGCAATCATTTTGCCTAGAATCATTATTTACTTTCAAATGAGTAAGATATTTCTTAACAATTCGGTAGTAAATATTTTCGATATCTGCAAATGGTGTATCCTACCTTTAAAGGTAGTATACACCATTGGTAATTTTTTGAATTATCAGGAATGGGTGGATTTGGGGGTTGTATTTTATAGTAAATATCGTTTAACTGACCTTTCCGAATTTTTACATTCATGGATGCCGAGAAAAGCATGAAAAACAGCGTTTGTTTTCCACTGGCGTCGAGCAGTTATTCTTATGTTATCTTTGTTTTTTCGCGCTCGCCGGACGGCGAGAATGAATTTTGGTTTATACAATTCATTTTTTGGAACAATTACAGGATATCTAGGGCCCTCATTTTGCTGGATGCCTACAATCATTATTTACTTTTAAATAAGTAAGATATTTCTTAATAATTCGGTAGTAAATATTTTCGATATCTGCAAATGGTGTATACTACCTTTAAGACCATTGATTTCTAGTGGAAACAATTCAATGTTCTATTTAAGCAGATGGCATGTGTTTCAGTGTTGTAGTGTTTTCATGGTACATTTTCATGAGTATGAGTACAAGTACTGTATCATAAGTGTGAGTTAGTGAGTACGTCATCATGGACACTACTACTGTATCACTAACCGACAATAGAACCAGAAATGTACTGCTGTAGTAAAATGTACTACACCATCGGTCATTTGTTTGGTCCTAACCGATAATGTTACAGAAATTGGCCGGAGGGTGTTGTGAAAGTTACTACACTATCGGTCATTAATTTTCAGATTTATTGATATTTGTAATCTTTGGTATGCCTTCTAACTATATTTTGTTTAGAAATAGTATGGAAGTAGTAGAATAAAAGTGTTTTTAAGGCAAAATAATCGACATGTTTTTTATATCACATGTACAAATCTCGAAACTTCAAAGGCCTTTTTGTCAACATTTTACCTTTGCGACTTGTTGATAAATGCAAACTTTAAACAGCCATAACTTGTTATTGGAATGTCCGATTAAAGTGCAACAAACTGTATTGTAAGGAGAATGTTATTCTCTTGTCTAATACCGGAGAACCCTCATTTCAACCTCGGCCCAGTGCCATATACCCAGCAAGATATGGGACCGAGCGACTCCCCCCCTTAGTCCCCTATACCAAAACCTCTCTAGACTATTGTTACCTAACGCACCCCCCCCCCCCCTAAAAACCTGAAAAGAAACCACAACATTCCGCAAGCACAATGACCACCACAAAGGAGGGGGGTTCTCTCCGTCCCATATATTGCTTCTTATGCAGCGCCATCTCGTTTGCCAGATTCTCTCACATTTGTTGTTACATTATCGGTTAGTAATACATTATTAGTTGTAAGAAAACCTGTTTGTTGGGTTTTTTTTCACCAGTGACAGTAATAGCAACCCGGTCAGCTCCATCCAGCCTGATCTCATCCCCTCCTCACCCATCGAAGACAAGGACCTTTTGGAATCTCTCCTTCAGCTCCAGGGCGTGCCCGTGGACTCCACCTTGGACCAGCTCACCCAGCTTCACGAGAACCTCCTGCTGGGCAAGAAATGCAGAGGAGGGGACGGCAAAGGGAAAACGGAAGGTGGGCATCAGGGGAAGGGGGAGAGACAGATGAAGAGACCGAGTCCCGAGGATGGGTCAGCGTCGGGGACGACGTCGTCGTCGGGAATGGCCGCAGGGCGGCACGAGAAGTCCAGGAAGAGGAGCAAAGATGAAGACGGGGTGTGGGACGTCTGGGAAGAAACGGTCTAGCAAGATTGATTGTCCAGGCTTTTGATTGTTGGTCACTAAAGATTTGGACAAAATAGGGTTTCTACTCTTGTCCAAGTATATGGGTAACTGTAAATGTTTGAGTGGGACTCTCCCAAAAAATACAAATACAGAGAATGTCACAATAAGGACCACACGTATATAGCACACATTTCTTTATTTACGAATCTAATTGACATTAATGGAGAGTTGGATGACAGAAATTGTTGTAATAAAATACCACTTACAGAATCACCATTTTGCAACAGATTGTGCTGTTTCAACAGAGACGTAGCGACTCGAGTCGAGTCTAGTCGAGTCATTTGGTCAAGAAAGTCGAGTCAAGTTGCAGTATGGAGTCGAGTCAATTCAAATACCTAGCTCAAGGCTTTTCAAGTCACAAATATTTGAACACTATAAGAGTAGGACATAAATTTAGCCAGCGCTCCACAAAGAGTTCATACAAAATTGCCCAAAGCCAATAATGAAACCACGTATTATAAAATGCATTTAAAGTCCAGTTCCAGGATAGTATTTTTCTAATCTGAAGAACCACAAGGTGGGTGTCCGTGAAACAATAAGGAGCCACTGTAACGTATTCTCTTCGCAAATTTAAGAGATGTGAACATAACTTTTCACCATAAGTCTCGTAACTCGAGACAAGTTTTCTGATGGACTCGAGTCAAGATATTTGCTCTCAGTGTATCGAGTCGGGTCATTTTCCATCGAGTTCGGGACTTGATTTGAGTCAACTTGAGTCGCCAAAATTTGTGACCTGAGTCATGACTACTCTGTTTTAAGAATACCTGTATCAGGCCGTGCATCCAAACAATTAAATCTACTCATACTCGGACAATGTAGTCTTGGTATGCTTTCAGACTCTGAAAAGGCCTTTGCCTGGGTGTGAATTCATAGCAAGAAAACAATCAACGTATAGCAGGAAACTCGTATTCCTTGAAAAGTAACAAGAAAGAAAGTGATCTATTTTTCCGGTTGTTTGTATGATGCTAACATTCCATGGAATCAAACAGAGTTCCCTAAGGAAATTCAGATAAATACAATCAGCCAGTCTCTCACTTTCATTTGTGGAAAACTTCTATTTTGGAAAACGAAAATCTGTGATGTACCAAGTGTGAATGACTGTGTTCCCATTTCATTGAAAAAAAAGCCAACAATGTTTGTTTTTTTAATGCAACATGTGTTGGTTTTTTCTTCAATACATTGATGCAATTTCATTTGTTGTTTGAATCGACCTCCTTTTATATGCATGACCTCAATAGTCTGGTAACCAGACTTCTGTGCCAATAACAATGCCTTCCTTTTTTAGCTTCTTGTAGCCATCCTTTTTACTTACTATCTGTATGCTGCATTGTTCTTTAAGGCAAAAAGACATGTTTTATACAATTTCTATAATTCTGACCTTTGAAAAGCAAGAAAGAGATAAGTGAATTTTGAAACTCTTTCAGACAAAAAAATGTGCCTACCAGTTGACCAGAATGCCTTTACTTCCAGATCTTTCAAAAACACTGATTTCGAGTGGCAGTTTTTACCTCTCGTCATTTTGTACTAAAAGCACATTTTAAGGATAAACAGTTACTTGTTCTTCCACAGTATGTGACCAGATCTGGGAAATTAATACAAATGAATGCAAATATGAATCGGTGTTAGATGTGCACACAAGACTGGTAAAGATTTTTTCTCGCTTCATGTAATTTCAATTTTAGAGCACGTGGCAGTTGTTCTTTCACTACACAAAGTAAACATTTATTGTATGTGATTAAATTAAAAGTCAATATGAAGACCATTTAAACAGCTTCAAAATGATGTAGGCCTACAATTTGGCTTTGTTAGAGGCTATATTTTTGGAGATACAAGCCAAATTAAAAAAAAAAAAATATATAAATTATGTTCTTGGGGTTTCTTATAGGCCAACCATAACACCAATTATAATTTCAGTCTTTTGAAAATTGGGTAAACAAATCCTGTTGAATTAACACAAAATAACCCATTTAAGGAAATAAACTAAATCTAATATCAAACAGACTGTTTAGTCACCTGACACCTGTTTTCCAATTCCAAATTGTCTTCTTTCAGTTCCACCTCTGTTTTCTTAAATTGTTTTTGCTCTTTTAACCCTAACTACCCCAAACCCATCAAACTCCAACTGCAGCTTTCGCTAGGTTTTGGCAGGTTTGGTACCAAACTGTAACAACTTGTTGTTAGACTTTGTTTGACTCAGTACCAAAGGCCCAGGGAGACCCTGTTGAATTCTGTGAGGTTCAGGACAGAAAGGCATGAGACTTGTCAAAATGTTAGAAATTTTGAGAATGCACAGGCATTTATACACGAATGACCCACATGGTCACGGCACAGTTCCTGGTCAACTGTAAGTGTATGTACACTTACACCTTGTATGTGTGTCCCCACTAAAACACATAATGCCACTGGCCAGTTATCACTGTACCAAGTCAATAAAACTTCAACTGTTGGAGTTTGGCAGGTTTAGTACTGTTAGGTTCAGCACAGTTAACCAAAAATTACTGAACCTGTGTGAGCTGTTGAAGTTTGTTAGGTTTGGTATGCTTCCTAGTGCGAGAGCCTAGGGGGGTTAGGGTTAAAGACCTGTTTCATAACAAATTAAAATGTTGCACTATTGCAGTAATCTACAATATACCAGGCTAAGTAGCATTTTCCCAGATTTGGTCACAAACAAAATTTCTGTGGTTGATTGATCGAGTACTAATTCTATTACCAATCAATGATCTGTTCTGGTGTAATTTTTAGAGTTGTATTCGAGCCCCTGCTAGTCCAGTCACAAGTCCTCTTATCATAAAGCCAGCCACAGCTAACTTTCTTGAACAATGACAAAGGAATGCTTTTGTTAAAGGTAGGATACACCATTTGCAGATATCGAAAATATTTACTATCAAATTATTAAGAAATATCTTACTCATTTGAAAGTAAATAATGATTCTAGGCATCCAGCAAAATGATTGCGCTAGATATCCTGTAATTATTCTGAAAAATATAATGTTATAAAGACAAAATTGCAACCGCGGACGGCGATCACAAAAAAAACCAAGAATAACATAAGAATAACTACTCGTCGCCTGTTGAAAACAAACGCTGTTTTTCGTGCTTTTCTCAGTATCAATGACTGTAAAACTTCGGACAGGTCAGTTAAACGATATTTACTATAAAATACAACCCCCCAAATTTACCAATTCCTGATAATTCAAGCAATTACCAATGGTGTATACTACCTTTTAACAGTTCATTTGTATAGCTAGCGATTTGACTTGAGACTGAAGATCTTGTGACGGACTTGCAGGGACTCGAATACAACTGTGGTAATTATACCCCCCCAAAAAGACAACGTTTAATCATCAGCCATGTACATGTGTAATTAACCAGTATAATGTAGCCTTAGCAATATGCATGCCTTCCTTTGCTAGTTGGACCTTTTCTTCCACACTCGAAGGTTTTTAATATTTTGTAGCAAAACTTGATACAAAATCAATGTAGTTTTTCTAAAAAAAACAAAATATCTCCACAGTATTAAACTTTTTGTTATTGTTGATGCCATTTTATTTTTACATAAACGTGTAGCACACAATATTAATAGGTACATGTAGTTATGGACATTTCAGGAAAAACTAAATATGTCTGAATTACTGACATGAGTATTGATGGGACTTTCTCATGCCATTATAAAAACAATTATCATTTTCTTTACTGATTTCCCCCGTTTCCAAATGAACAAGAATTTGGGTGTTATATTTAACTTGAAAGCATTCTTTGTGAGTTCTTATTTTAATTGAATCCAGAAGAATAAGAATCTAGAAGAATAAGTTGTTATAGGTAAATCTTTTTCAGTGTATCTTGACATTTGTTTTAATTGATGATAACCACAAATATATATGGTTTAATATTTGCTCTAACATTTGTTTCCACTTTTTAACCATATTTTACGTGTTTTTTTACTTTGTAGAATCTTAAGATGTACCTTCAATTTTGAGTTTAAGTATAAAATGCACATAAAATGGCAATATCCATAATTTTTTTTAAATCAATTGCTGGAATTGTCTTAATTCCCAGCAGTCTTTTTAACCACTTTTGTACAGGGTTGGAGCCATCAAATTGTCTCGTTTAAAAGTGTACATTATTATAGTATATGTATTAGTGTATGTGTACATACCTATTATTTGTATATTATGCGGAAGTTGTATACACCAGCGCTTCGTTGGGTTAAGTTGTGTAATATGTGACACGATCGAGCGGAATAAGTCGGATGTCGGCCCCGGTAAAAAAAAATGAGTTTTCATGTAGTTATAAAGAGGGCATCTGAGGGAATCTGAAAACCCCATGTTGATACGATGTTTTGTTGTCGAGTTATGTACATTTGTTTAAATACAAACGAAGAACACGTTCATTTTTGGAATTCCCCGACATCCGACTCATTCCGCTTGATCGTGTCACATATGCTGATTATTGGAAGAGTGGGTGTTTTTTAAACCTCGGTTTATATTCTCTCCACTTTGGCTTAAAGCACGGCTACGATAAAGCACTGACCTTACCATCAGAATCAAAACGCTGGAGAATAAGCCAAAACGCTCAGATGAAACCGGGTTTTGAAAATGTTGGGTAGCCTTGGGTATTCGTTGCAGATGAGAGCACCTAAACATATTGATTTGCTTATAGAACAAAAGCTGTGGTCAACCATTTTTGTCATAGGATTTTGATATGATTACACAATTAGATGCCTCTTTAAAAAATTTGTCCTGGAGACAAATTGATGGAGCTTCTGAGAACAACAAAAATGCTATAGGAAAACGATACATTTATTGAGAAATATTGGTGGACCAGCCCAAATGCTATGCATTGTATATAATTAATCGCCTACGATGACTGGCCCCTAAAAATAAAAGTATACACTTGCAAACGACCGGACTAGGTGGTATTTTTTTCTTCTAAGATGTCTACGATTTTTCAAAGACAATTCCAACATCGGACCCAGGGCTTACTCTATTTCCAACCCGGTTTCCAATGAGCTAAAGGTAGTTGGAGTGTACTGCTGGACACCATCGGACCGAGGTTGAAGACAATAAGCCATTTGCGCGTGACCGGACCCCGAGTTAAATTTAAATAATATCTGGTACACTGACTTGTTCACACAGCTTGGCACAGTTTAACTTTAAATTCTCCAGACCAAAGACACTGTTGCTATATCACGTGATTCGGGGCAAGCTTGTGCATAGTTACGTAAGAGACGCTCAGCACCAATACATTGTTTACAATGGGTGAGAATGGCAAAAAGACACCAGACCATTCCAGAGCTGGGGGTTGCTAGCGTTTGACGCGTAAGGCTTGCCCCGAATCACGTTATATAGCAACAGCGTCTTTGGTCTGGAGAATTTAAAGTGAAACTGTGCCAAGCTGTGTGAGCAAGTCAGTGTACCAGATGTTATTCAAATTTAACTCGGGGTCACGCGCAAATGGCTTATTGGAGTTATGAGGGAAAAAGATTAAATTTGTAGATGTTTTTTAACTCTATTTTATTTCGTAAATGCTTTGTGTAATAAATAGTTGCATTGACTTCAGGTATTATGTAAAACCAATGTTTATTTTGTGCATAACTTTTTGTTTAAGATTTGCTGTATGCTATTGTGTAAAAAAGTGTAGTACTTGAAAAATAGTATTAATTATTGGTTGTCTTAATTTTTCACAATGTTTACGTCATGGCGCTTTAGACTTTCACATTGTGGACATATTTGATTGTTTTACCGCGTTATGTAAATTATGTACTAACATTATATTAATGTAATATGAAATTGGCAATAAATTATGTTCAAAATCGCCTCAACTCAAGGAAAACCAAGCAATATATAATTACGTTTGTCTTTATCCCGGTGAAATAATATCTTGCAGTAATGTAACAAAAAAATGCAAAAATATAACAAATTTGATGCTACATTTGTGGGTTTTCTTACATATTCATCCAATCAAACAGGGTACAATATGGGTGCCGTGGTCGAGTGGATAAGAACACCGAACTCAAGCTCTGGTGTTTCTGTTGAGCAGAGTGTGGGTTCGAGTCCCGGTCGTGACACTTGTGTCCCTGAGTAAGACACTTAACTATAATTGTTTCTCTCCACCCAGGGGTAAAATGGGTAACTGTGAGTGAGGGCAGAGATGGTTTTTGTGATTGATTTAGCCTAGTAGCGCATATATTGCAGCGCAGGCTGTATACTCCTCAGGGAGCTGATATGGTTTAAGGATTGAAAATGGCCCAGTGACCAGGGGTAATAATGTTGGAAGCGCTTTGAGATGCCCTTCGGGTGTGAAAAGCGCTATATGAATCCAAGATATTATTATTATTATTATTATTATTATTATTACAATGTATTTTTTTTTCTGAAAGCTTGCATCACAGCTCGCAAACGATTTTAAAAGATTTAATAATAATATGACCCTAACATATCCTTTGGAATATTTTCATATACTTGCCGGTCAAGTTGTGCATTAGCATTAGCAAGGAACCACTCAAAACCTGAACTGGAAACTAGTCTATCGACACAGTTGCATTAGACGTTAAGCTTACGCCGATTTACTGCGCAGACATTACACAGAACAGTCGGCAAGTTGGACCGGTGTAACGGTCCAACTTCTACGGTGTGCTAACTTCATATGAAACAAGTTTGAGACTTTATAATATTAGGACGAGACCGAGACCTGACAAAAAAGTTTTGAGACGGGGCCATTTTCCAAACCCTAGCTTCGTCTTGGTTTTCATTCGTGTAGCTTAGCAATTGGCTGGAGACGAAGCTGAAGCCAGGGGGTTGGAAAACGGCCCAGGTTTCGAGACCTTTATCACTATACCGGTCACGTGAGAGGATTCAACCAATAATAGGGGGAAATGGGTCAGATTTTCACAGGAGTCTGATTGTCATAATGACAACGGCTCCAGGGTGGACTAGCGCATTCCCTGGTAGAGTATACAAATACAGCATGGTTTGAGCTGGGGGCCAGGGAAGTACATGTAGTGGGAATTACTGGTAGGTCAGCCCAACTATAGCCTTGGTCAAGGCGAGTTCGTCGTTATCCGTCCGTCGTTATCCGTCCAGAAATACACTGTACGCGCGCCCCGCATATGCTGCATGCTAGAGCAAGTTCGGGCGCGAACTATAGTTAACCATTAGTCAGTCTCTGCTTTACCAATGCGCATGCTCAAATGCAGTTCGCTCGAACGGCTTTAGTCGAACTATTGTTGAAAAGATGGCAACCGCTTTGTTTACATTTGCGACATGAATAAAATGGGTTTTTGTCACTATTCTTCCACGCATATAAGTAGGATAAGCCATATCGTTAGTCATGTTGGTCCAAAAACAAGACAAAAATTACATTAGGCCCGCCAGATTTTCACTTAAACTGGCTTTCCCTCCGTCCGACTACTGACATCACTTTTTCTACGTCACTGGTTCTCTCCATGTTTTCCTATGAAAAGAGGCTACTGTCAACCAGCGGCAACCGTGCTCCGGGGTCTGGTTCCAAATAGTCGACTAGATAGTCCAACCATTCTGCGTTCGAGCGACGTCGAACTATGGTTAACTATAGTTCGCGCCCGAACTTGCTCCTAGCTTGCGCCCCGTGCAAAGATACAGCGCGAACAGCGACCTCATACGGCCACTATTGATGCAAATCAACTGAGGCTACTTTTTCGCCTTGGATCATTGGGTTTTTGAAATCTTATGTTTTTCCTATATTTTGCGCCACATTTGTGGCGCATGACCTCGTATGCGAATACAGATAAGTACTTATCTGTATAGGCGGGGCTAAGATGTGAAGTGTCCAATCACAACGCGGTTGAAACACGACGACGTCATCAAATTTGATGCAGCATGACATTTAAGACAAAATGGCAGATATTCAGCGTCGTCTTTCGTCCGAAGATCTGTCGTGTTGTTGGAATTTTGCAGCGAAAATATTATCCCTCGAAGATTTTAGACCCGAGCAGCGAAAGACCATTAGAATCCTTTCTTCGTGGTCTTTGTGAATTTGCCGACAGGTTAAGGTTATGGGAAATCCGTCATTTTTCAGGCAGCCTGAGCCCCATTTTGATCGGAGCTCGCACGTACGGCCAGTTTGCGTCAGTTTTCAGCGTGTTCGGTCAGTTTCTTATCGCCGCATAATCGGCATTAACCCAGGCATGCTGGTCTGTGCAGTATCGCCACATTGTGGTTCAAGCATGGTCCAACGCTGTGGGGAGGGGGCATGTTTACGGCTGCAGAACCAACCTTCAAAGTGTTCGCAATATCGTAATTTAAACAGGGACAAGTGTCTTATATCCCCAATAACTCCTCAGATTATTTTCTTGGCAAAATTCAGCCGGGCAAGGCATTTTATTATCAGAGTTCCGCGTTTTACCGAGCCACGGTTTTCAGATCAGCTGGATTAGATGTGTGCGACATAATATAGGGCCGAGTTCGACACGTTTCAATAGAGTCGCGGCCTTCTCCAGTCACCGCGGTTGAAAACTCAAAACTAAGCAGCTAAACACAACTAGTTTTGACCATAACATTGTCAACATTCAAGAAAATACCCAGCAAAACGAGCGAAAATAACTGCGACCCTCACCAATCAAGCAAGACAGTTCAAATCTTCATGTGTAATTCCTACAAGACTTCGTAAAAATCACTTTCTCCGATAAAATATGTCAACGATGGCGGTGTTCGTAAACACTTGCGAGCTAGCTATGACCTTTCACCACTAGCTCAAATTATGCAGTTTCTTCGCAACGATCGACCAATAAGAAAACGACTATAAAGGTCAGCTTAATCTATTAGCATAATGAGCACCGCCCCAAAAACCTAATGATCCAAGGCGTTCAAGTAGCCTCAGTTAGTTTGCATATAATAGTGGCCGCGTGAGGTCGTTGTTTGAGCTCAGATTACCGCTGCGCTGTACGTACGGACGGGTAACGATGAACGCCTTGACCAAGGCTAGCCCAACTACCGCCCAACGCGAAGCGGAGGGACGTAGTCGCGAGCTGACCTATATCAAGGGACCAGTAATTCCAAATATTTTCTAGAAATAAACCATGCTGTATTTGTTTTACTGCACCTCATAAATATTCACTGCCTTGCCGATAACAGCCTTCCTAGATTTAGATTGCATCTTTATTCAGCACAACATATTCAAGTTCTTCGTCAGTCTAGTCAATGACGGAAATCTACTCGTAACGTTACTGAGATTAGACTGGTTCCGTACAAATTACATGCCACCGATCAGATTACATGTCTACAAAGCGGTTTCCAGAGATAATTTGTTGGCGCTACCAGAAAGAATACCGCACGTCAGCGAACTGGATACTCACCGGGATGACGTGAACCGGCAGCGTATCATTTTTACTTTTACGCGCGGCGGAATCGGTCAATGACGCCCTCTATACGCTCCCATCATAGACGCGAGCCCTGTTAACGAGGCAACTTTTTTTGGCATTTCGTGATAACATTTTTTACTTGTCTAACTTGGTGAAATCAAACAAACATAAAGACCGGACCTTTTGTTTTCTAACATTTTGTTTTTACTTATTGGTACTCATTGTTTCTTGAAAAAAATAATAATAGAAAGTCTAGTAAAACTGGAAATCGAAAAGTTATCGATTTTGTTTTGTTGGTCACTTTGATGACGAAAAGAAGATGTGCGTGATAAGGCGAATAAAAGAAACAACACTTCAGTTTGTATCTATACATGTACAAGTTTTATTATATTTTACGTATGAACCATTGAAGAGTCTGCCATTTGCCGGTTTTTTTTGTTCACACATCGGCACAGACAAATTGCATTGTGTCACGGTTAAACTTCGGGCACCTAAAAACTTTAGCACCGAAAATGTTTTGTTAGTTTGTACAAACAAATTAATTACAAGGCCAAATATTTTGATCTGAGCAAGATATTCTTTAGAGACAAAAGATCTTGTTACGGTCAAAATATTCTATGCATTTGATGATTATATTTCAGATCAATATTCCAGTCAGAAAAAGCAGTTTGCACTTTGCAGCAGTTATAATCCGTTTCTCATATAAAAACAATTAAATGGAAAGAACCGCACCCAAAGAACAGATATACCAGTACAAACTTTAGGTACACACACACAAAATAAAGTTATTATTTTGCTGTTATTCTCTTTCTTTCCAGGGATAGGTTGAAGAGCGTTTTCTAAAGGGTAGGCCTACAAGGGCCAGCATAAGCTACAGTTAGCGTGTCCAGCTTGTTCAAACACGCCAACACCTCCAGCACGCACTGCGACGGGTAGGTAGTCCCGTCCGTCCCACAGACCGAAGATGAAGGCACGCAGGTATTGAAGCTGGGACACTGGCGTGGCGTGGCGCTGGCCGCGGTAGCGGGGCTGCTAGCGATAGATGCCCCGTTGGCCGGAACGGTCTTGTCTGGTGCTTTCGATGACGGCAATACCGAGCCGGGGGACTGGGTGAACCCTTTCTCGGTTAGGGGCGAAGGGCCATTTGTCCGCGAGGTAGGCGTCGTGGGCGGGAATGTGGGCGGGAATGTGGGCGGCATCGTGGGCGGGAATGTGGGCGGTTGCGATGGCATGACGGTGGTCTTTGCTTGACCTAGGCATAAAAGAGAAGAAAATGGTGTCGAGTAAGTACATCTATATGAAAACCAACCCAACAACCGGTGTTTTAAGGCGTATTGGCCCTTCCTCCGTCAAACCAAGGGGCTCATCTGTAAGGCACGTTTTGATACCTTTGTGTATTACTAAAAAATCTTTAGCTGTTATGTGCCTGTGCTTGGTGTCTGTGCCCTAGGGATTTCAGTGTACAACTGATAAATGGTTGCAATAGCTGTACGGCTGTTTGGTATGCCAGAATGCTTCAATATTTGGTGTGTGTCAGTGTCAAGGGAAGATCTATTTATGTTCATACCATTAGACAAACCATTGTGACCCCCCCCCCCCCCCCCCCCCCCCCCCCCCCCCCCCCCCCCCCCCCCCCCACAGTTCTATACATATTGCACATATGCCTCATGCATGAGCACCGAAATGCAACCGTGTGATTTGTTTGGGTCGGTGCCTCCGAGGGCAAGGCTACAGGGCCACTCTATGTACAGGGCTACAAGATAAACTGAAATAAGAGAAAGTACTTCAGAAAACTAAAGGAGTTATTTGGTCTGGGAACCAGACGACGACAAGCGAGGAAAAGCTGTCAATGCGGTATAGAGGGCGCTATCAACAAGATGCTGCTGTCACTTGACGCGCGATATTTTTCACGTACAAGATAGGTGAAAAAATAACATGAATATTTCAGTATAGCTTTGATGAGAAAATTTATGTTATTCATTATGATTAGTCAACTGGTTAGTTAATAAAAAATTCAAAGAACGACTGTTTTTGCCCACTTCCACGATGACCTGGTGGATAGTGAGGTGAGCTAAAAATCCTTGGTTCGAGTTCACCAATACCTATTTTGCATGGGTTTGTTTTCTTCGTCAAATCTTATCTTTGGGATTATTGTAAACAAAGGGGGGGGAAAGAGATTGAGAAACAAGGTGTTATGTAATAATCCACTGCAACTATACTGACGCCATTATATTTTAGTATCATTTCCCTTCTAACAAAATTTCCTACTCGTACCTATCAATGGTTTAGGTCCATATATATGGTCCATAGATATTATAAATAATGACAATCCTGTATAGGCCTATAATTGCATTATGATGTTCCGTTTTACCCATGGTCAAAATGCCATTGTTAACTCCATCGTTATCCTCACTACTCAGATTTTCCAGGCTCTCGCTACTCTTCGTATCACCGCCCTGTTGTTGTTGTTGTTGTTGTTGTCCCCCTGGTAAGCGGAAAGGCTTAGAGCAAGGACCTTGCGACACTACGGTGATGTCCCACCCGGTCTGGCAGGCCTTCCGTTCCGCTAGGCACTTGGAGCGGAAGGTGCGAGTATAGACTCCGTTGGAGGTACACACGCGCTGGTTGAGGGGTGGCCGGAGGCGGCATCGACGGCACCCCGACCCGTTTGAATTGGCTGTTGGGAGGCAAATGACAACGTTATTTTAATTCTGGTATCGGCCTAAATGAACCTATAGGTTCAGGGCTTTGTCAAAAATGCATGGGCATTGTAGCTTAGAAACCAGTGTTAATTAGTCAAGTACTTTCCGAGTACCAGCTTTAATAACTACGGGGCCAATTACATGGAGCTAATAACACACAAATTGCTTGGCATGAAAATTCTTCCTTGGCAAACAAAATGGTTAAGAACCAAATGTTCAGGTGATTTATGTTGTTTGTGTTTGTGAGTACGTGGAGTTTTGGCTGGTAATCTATTTTACTGAGCAAGACCTTTTTGTGCCCCAGAATGTTAAGATGGTTTGGTATGAATAAAAGAGCTACACAGACACTGGACAGTAAATACTTTGCTAAAGAAATTAAAGACTTTGGACAATCAGAATATTGTATAAATTAAGCTTTTAAGACAAAAGCATTCGGTATAACTACTCGGCCAAGTACTTTCTCAGTACTTCCAGGGTATTTCTGTCCCAAAACTTTAATTAAAAAGTATTTTTTATGCATCCCAAAACCCCATGTTATTAATTTTTCTCCAACAGTGACCATTTTGTTGTCTACTGTCAATGTTTGTCTCGCTTTGTTCGCAACAAACAGCTCATTATTTGGTACAGAAAGTATTCGACTACACCTCTGTCGGAAACACGAACAGAATTGTTGCAAGATTATGGTAAACAAAATGTGACCCAGCGCGAGTAAATGAGACACTTTGAGGCAAAAATGAAAATTGAGATTTTGATTTCATCATTTAAAGCTTGTTTAGCTTTAAATGATGAAATCAAAATCTCAATTTTCATTTTTGCCTCAAAGTGTCTCATTTACTCGCGCTGGGTCACAAATGTTAGGCATTACATGCGGGAGGATAACACAAGTATTTTTTCCAGGGGAAAACCAAAATAATCAGTGGGGTCTTGAATCTAAGATTCAACCGATTCACAATCATGTCGCCCTCTAAACGAATCGGACAGGCATCACATATAGTTGGAAGGCGAGCTATGAAAGGACACTGGTCCAGAACTCCTCAAAAAAGGGTTTTTTTAAGAGTGAAATTGTAGAAGTAGGCTCACCTAACCAATCGAGTAGTGAAAGACATGAAAATTTAAAAAATAAATGCAAACCTTGTCTGGTCTTGGCATCGCTGAGGGTGAACAGCGCCCCCAAGAGAAAAACTGCAAGCAACGCAAAAGTCTTCATGTTGACTCCTAAAATACATGAGTGAGGAGCGGTATGCATATAATATTAATGTCACCAGATGGGGCTATCCGGGGTGAATCTAAATGAATCGTCGTTAATTGATTGATGGAGCGAGAACTTAGATTAGGTCTGACATATTCAGGTTTTTGTCAGGATACCAGACGGGGTCCGAATTACGCGGTGTTGCGTGCAGAGAAAATCGTTTAGGTTGGGCATAGAGAAAGGGGTTGAGTAACGGTTCGAACCCTGATTGCGCCAGCGAGATGAATACGTTCACAAGTCGTAAATCAGTAGTTGCTAGATAATTTGCCGTGGTTCAAAATGACTGCTGCAAATTTGTTTGTTGCTTTTTAGTGGGCACGTATTCTTTTGTATATATACTTCTCGATCTTCATATAAATCGTGTAATGAAATGTATTTTTCTTGTGAATTCCTGCAGAAATGTTATTCGCTAGTAACGTTAGGCCAAAAAGAAAAGACAAATTTTGCTTCCGATTACATTCTTTTTAAAAATAATATCGGTAGGTCGAAAAGGGTGGGTTTTGGGGGGCCAATAATTGTTTGTGCAGGTTGAATGAGGTGTATTATACCCAAACTCTTTTGTGACTGTACACAATAACAATACACTGGTAAACGCAATGCGCTTTATTTAAATGCGTAATTACAGGTTACCAGTTTGTAGCAAGTAGACTCGCTTTGTAAGTCGCCGCCGCATGTCAAATGTTTCATTTCTGGTACGAAGGTACTGGCGGATAAAAGGGAGGGGGGGGGGGGGGGGGGGGGGGGTTGCGAGGGTCGCAATCCATCGGACCTATTTTCCCTATTATTGGTTAAACCCTCCAACGTGATCGGTCACCCTCTTAATTATCATAATCATCAGTGATCTAGCCAGTTCGGTGTTAAGAGGCTCTAACGTTAACCGGGTAGATATTCAAATCCAGCAGCCGATTTCACGAAACCTTACGCAGTGGCGCAAGCCCTCTTGCACAACAAAATATTGCGTAAGCTGCGCCACTTTTGTTTGCTGCGCAATATTTCTAAAGTTTGACAGTGCGCAAGTCCGCGGCTTACGCAACAAATTATGGCGTAGCTTGCGCAGTCAGTGGCGTAAGATATGGCGTAGCGACTGAACATGACCTATTTTACCAGCAAATTGTAATTGACGTGGAGCCCGTCATTGCTCAACGTATTAAGCTTGATGAAAGACACTCACAGTCTTGTGATTGAAGTAAAGGAATTACTATTTTAACCCGTCACAGGATTTTTAATGTTGCCGCACGATTTAACGGAAAGTCGGACAAACCATTTTCAAAATGGTGGGCGTAAGTGGTACAACAACGATTTCATGAAATAACACAAATGTAGGCAAACAGTACACAAATGTACACAAATGTACACAAATGTCGTAAACGCTGTTTAAAACGTTGCGCAGCTACGCCAAGTTTCGTGAAATGCTCCGTAAGAAAATGGCGCAGCTACGCCACTTTTGAAAATGGCGCAAGCTACGCACTTTTCGTGAAATCGGCTGCAGAATCTACATGTATAGTCAGTTGCCAAGGCTGGGTATATAACCCGGTTTGACGTAAACGCTATGTCTTGCCTATATACATCACGTTGTTCGGTTGAACCCGGTTCCGCATATTATAATAATATAGTACGGTGTACCCGTGTTGATTTGAACATGCTAAGTAAAATATAGAGAGAATTTAGAGAAAACAACAGCTGTCACTGTACGAGAATCTACATGACTTTGTGTGTTTTGACGAGAGTTAATTACTTAAAAGATACAGAAGACGAGAAATGATCATCTGCTTTTCTCCTTTCAGAAAAGTAATGTAAACTTGATATCCCAAACAAAATAGTCTGTTGCCCTATTTAATTGCCTTGGTGTCGATATGGAACTAGACCTGCAACAAAGTCATTCTGTCGTTTCATAAAATATTGTGATTGATAAGTTTGTGTTCGGGTAATTTATTACAATCACCCAGGGATGTAGTCGAGTCCATCACAAGTCCCTGCAAGTCCCTGTAAGTCCCTGTAAGTACTGCAAGTCCATCACAAGTCCTTCAGTTCCAATTCCAATCACAAGCTATTCAAATCAGCTTTGACAAAAGCATTCCTTTGTCATTGTTCATCCAGTTACTTGTGACTGCCTTTATGAAAGGACTTGTGACTGGCTTCATGAAGGGACTTGTGAATGGACTTGCAGGGACTCGACTACAACCCTGCTATCACCCAACGAAAAAGATTGACAGACTTGTACTCACCTTTGTTTTCCTGAGTGATGTGGAGTTTCAAATGATTGCTTCGGCTCTACTGTACCAACCCCAAAACAATATTGTGAGAGTTTCGAGCGTGACAGAGTTGTTTTATGTATAATTTGTTATCTGCGGTGGACTGTACCAAGCTCCCGGACTTCCGTTGAGTCATTGGAAATGATTCACTTCGGTTTTAGAAACGTATCCGTTTTTTCCACGTTAGTTGCTATTGACTTGGTCCCATTCCAACATTTTCCCTAACCGGTATTAATAATCGAGAGGATTAAGATGCTCGTAGCGATTTTTAGAGTTGGAAAGTGTGTGACAGCATTGTAGCGTTATCGACTTTTACTTTCTTTATTTTTTAAAACGACCGTCAATAAGTTTGTTACTGGATTAACACAAGCATATTCTCGGCCATTTCAAACAAAATTGTGAAAACCAGGGTTGTAGTCGAGTCCCTGCAAGTCCGTTCACAAGTCCTTTCTTAAAGCCAGTCACAAGTCCCTTCATAAAGCCAGTCAAAAGTAAACGGATGAACAATGACAAAGATATGCTTTTGTCAAAGGTGATTTGAATAGCTTGTGATTTGAATTAGAACTGAAGGACTTGTGATGGACTTGTGATGGACTTGTGATGGACTTGTGATGGACTTGCAGGGACTTACAGGGACTTACAGGGACTTGCAGGGACTTGCAGGGACTTGCAGGGACTTGGGATGGATTCGACTACATCCCTGGTGATAACACCCAAAAATTCGCCACTGCATTCGACCATAACGACACGATTAATATTTACATCAGCTCCCTCGATCACGCAGTGGTCTTTGCAAATTGCTTAAATGGGGCGTGGCCTTTTCATAAAAATTTGACCATTCGAATGTAGGCATAGCATCTTCACGCAGTCAACTACCCATTCAACGGTCGCGCTGGCCTGCGTTGCATATCTAATCAGCGCTGCTTCACGTAGATATTTCGTGCTTGCGCGTACAGTACGTGTTGATTATCGCAGTTCTGCGATCGCTAATAATTGGCTCCTATAATTATATAGGAAAGCCTGCGGAGAAATAAGGAAAATTTTAAACCGCTAGAAGACGTATGCGTGAGCGAGGGAGCTGGTCTATAATCGTGTCGTTATTCTGCGCACTGCGTGAAAAGTATACGCGACGTACACGATCGATCAATCGCATTCGTCTTTGGCAAAGACTAACTACAAGGGTGCATACCTTGTCAAAAATCGCCATGACCAATATTCCTCTCATTTGATACCGACCAACTCCCAGGCTGATGGCCTATAACGCACCGTATACAGAAGTCGTCGTCAGAGAATTTGGGAAGAATTGTGTGGGCGTGGCAATTGGATTCTACCGGGGGAGGGGGAGTGAGACATTCACTCCCTCCTAGATCCTATACCGGCCCAAAGGCGTTCGGAAAATCACAATTCGGGTCACACTGTTTATTTATGGCCGTATCAATCTTGTAAATCAATCACCATCCGTTGCACGGAAATGACATCAAAATATTTGCTGGTCGATTTTTCACATTTCCTCCAGGTGGCATTTGCATTTGACTATTCGGGTCAGATTATTCAGTTGACAAAATTTAATATCGTGCGAATGAATTTGGCCCTCAATTTTGTTAATAACTTCTGCAGTAATGCAGTCAGTGATTACTCGTGAAGTACCATAATCATGTGCACTTTGCAAGCCTGAGCGTGCACAAGTTGGCCTACCCTCAACGGCAAGAAAGGGAGAGTTTAGGAGTTACTATCAATGCAACAGGCTTGCCAGTTAGTCTTGTTCTCAGTCCAAAAAAATCTGACTTTCTGATGAATTATTAGGGCCGTTTTCCAAACACCTGGTTTCGGCTCCGACCCAAGCTTCAGTCCATTGCTAAACTGCATTAATTAAGCCTGAGACGAAGACGAAGCTGGGGTTTGGCAAACGGCCTATGTCCAGAATAGCCGCCAATGTCACTTGACGAAAATGGGCAAAAAGCTGCTCGTTTCCGAAAATGTCCGGTTTTTTAAACACTATTTACTGACGGTATTGCGATGTTCGAGTGTTTCCGGGAATTAAGCGGTTGTAAGGTAAACAACGTAACAAAATAAAGCCCATTGATCTAGAATCTCTGTTTTTGGTTTGCATAACATCGAAACTCGCATTGGCAAAAAATCAACACCAGAAGAAATATAATTTAATATAACAAAAGCAATCGTTGTGTCTTTCGTCTAAAAATAGCTATGCACTAAAAGGTGCGTTATAGTCAATTTTTGTTGCCGACGGCTATCCTACATCTTAGACGTATGGGTATACAAATAATTGTCAGGTCAAGAAACCAGACTAGCTTTTCTGATTATGTCTGTGGTTAGTACCCAGAAAAATTGCGTCTTACAGCGCCCTCGTGCGACCAGGATTGCGGCCTATTGATTTTGGGGAAGTGACTGATTCCCGATGGATCATTCAGAAGCAACCTACGTTAAATAAGATAGTCCGCGAACAGGCTATACAATCCCACTGATATCCTTGTTAGTAGGAACATGTGGCCAAAATAAATATTCTAAGATTTCGATTTCAATTCAAAATTTTCTGAGTCACAATTTGAATTGTGACCACAATCTGCGTTACGGGTGCGTTCTCAGCCAGCGGATTGTAGCTACCCGCGTGTCACGCACTAAATGGACCAATAGTAGCGCCAACGCGTGCCCCGTGCGTCGTTTAAACGCTTACGCGCACTATTTAGGATAAATATATTTCAAAAGTGCGTCTGTGAGACGTATCTTTGGAAATGAAATTGTTTAAAAGGACAGCATGCAAGATGGAATAATTTCACAGGGCATTTTAGAATCAATAATGTGTTTACAACAAGTAAGCTTTTCAACAGTATTTGTGGTTGGTTACTTTTTGGATAACTGGTGGTATAGACGATGTGCCCTCTGTTTACATCTGTATTTAAATGTGCCCGGCAGTATGCGCACGCATCATGTTTTACATAAATTTGGTTAAGAGATGACACCAGAGGTCACATAATTCAAAGGCGATCTGACCTGCGACGCCACTCTTTATAAAACACGACGGTGTGCGCATACTGCCGGGCACATTTGAATACAGATGTAAACACGTGACGTCAGAGGACACATCGTCTATATTCTACCTTTAAAGAACCTGTCATTTGAAATATGACGTGGTGCTATTTTATCAACGGAAATCGCATCGCTAAAAATCACCCAGAAATCATAGGAAATGAGGCACAAAAACATAATTGACATTTTAGGAAATAGATGATCCAATTTGATTTTTTTCTTCAAACAATAATGTTCTAGAATAGAACATTCTGGATGATATTAAATTTAATTTAATCGCCATGTTACGGTTCGCTTCGGCGCCCTCTCGTAGGATTCAACGGTGTAACACATAGTCGTGTGTTTTGTTGTATCCTACCCTATCTTCGTAATAATACTACGTGATGTGCCTAATAGCATTTTGATGACTCCCATGTGTGTGTGGAATGATAGCATAAAAGTATGTTGGCCTATTATGGGCCTTTTCGAATCCCTGACTTCGTCTTCGTCTTCAAGTGGCTTAAGGCAATTTTTTGACTCCCAACTGCAAGATCTCCAGCCACATTCTGACGCCTGTTGTACTTCAGAAACATTCACTCGATTGATGTGAACCCAAAAGTTAGACTATTTCAGTTTTCTTCCATTTCTATTTGCTTCTCAGTATTTCGGAATTCGGAGGCGAAGCCAAAGCCAAAGACGAAGCAACGGTTTCGAAAAGGCCCTATGATGACAATCGCAGCCTTGATATAAGATCCATCTCGGCCGATGTCTCGGCATGTATACCATGCTCACAGGCCGCACATGTGACCATTTGCATTAGGCCCTATCTCAAGTAACCTCTCGAAATACCATTACCAAAAGAAGCTCACTTAGGTTAACTATCGAACTGATAAAACCCCGTGAAATTATTCCGTCTGGCTTGCTTTGTTACCCTAAAATCTAGGCAATTTCCAACTATCAGTTATTGCCTGATGTTTTGGAAATAAATGTCGGGGATTGTTTTTTCTCGAAAAAAATAATATCAAAGGCAGAGTTCAAAGGAATCATATACGTTTGGTAATGTTTCAATCCTATATAATTATAGATATATACCATAAAACTAACCTGTAAAAAATTCATTTCAAAAGGTGGTAGCGATTTTGAGATATTGCCGACATTCTGGAGCGGTTTTGTCCACGCAGGAGAAATAATCTGCATATGGAATACACACTCTGAAAAACGACGTCACTGCAGTAACGCTTCTCAGATTCAATTTTTTTGGGATAAAAAGTGATATTTTTTTCCATAACCGCAGTACTTCGAAGTGAAAAGTTTCTAAAAATGTATTATACTATCCAAAGCTGCTGTACTTCTTACCAAGTAAGTTTTTATTGCCTTTAATTTTTGGAGTAATTACCAAACTACATGTACATCTGGTTTTATAGTGGTGTAAAAACGAACGCAATGCATGGACAGCATGATCGTAATCATTCCTTTAGGTTTAATTACCCAGAAGTTCAGAACACAAAAATGACAAAAATGTTGAAACAGACGTGGTGTCCATATGATTGCAGGTGGTGCTGCGTGTGGATATTCACAGCAGCCAGGCGGGAATAGTAAGCTTAATTACTTCCAATATCGGTCATAATGAATAATAATGAAAGATACTGCAACACTTGCACTTTTATTAGATTGAAAATTAAACCACGTGCGTGCGTATGATGAGTAATATTTTCAGCAATACAATCTGGTAATGCACTAATAATCACTGTGGGAAAATTTGTGCTATTGCTAGGACAGGGGTAATTGAACGTTAAGGGGTCATTGTCACCGATGCATACCGGTTTTTCTTTGGGATATCATGCTGTTTTTGAGTTTAACAATCTTAGTTTACATTCGAGATGAAAACAAAATCTTTTACTTGTGACTTTTTGCACAAATTGGAACATAAGTATTTTAGAAATATATCCTGATTATGATGCAAAACATGTCAAAACAATGAGTGCTTAATTCCCGAAAACTTTATCTTAAACATAACAATTGTTTATATAAGAGAGAGACGCAAACTTTTTCTAACAGAATGTTTTCTATAAATTTACAAATGTTTAAATGTTTTGTAGAAGAGATTGTTAGCTTTCACAAACCGTGACGTCAGTTCACATAAACCGTCCTGTGTTATGCTTTATGAACTGCTGTGCAGTCATACGTATAATCCGGTACAGTGAGGAATTAATATCGGCGTCAAGGGGTTTTAAGCCAGGCATTATATATTCCCAAATACCTTTCATAAATTTATTTATATTCATAAATACCTTTCGGTCAAAAAGTCAAAAATATTAAAAAAATTGTATTTGCAACGGTTTTGTTCAACACTTATATTTCATGTTTTGTGAAACACTAATCTATTATCTACACTGAAGGAAAAAAGAAACGTACCGCTGATTTTTTGTTATAGTTTTGCCCGAATTTTGTGAAATCAAATGTATGTGTTCGAATCCCACATAGGTCCTTGACATTTTAGCCCAGTAATCTAATGTTTATTTCATTTTTAACAACAAAAACAAAACAAGTTAGCACCTCCGCTCACAAAAGTGGCATTTACAGTTCAATAATTAACATGACCCCCCCCCCCCCCCCCCCCCCATTCGCGTCAAGAACAGCTGTAATTCGTCGCCTTGTGGATCCACAGTAATGTCGCAGCTGGTCCTGTGGGATAGCCGCCCACTCTTTCTCCAGTGCCGCCCTCAGCTGCTGTTGTGTCTCTGGGGGATGATCTCTTTGTCGGGGATTCTCTCATGTGTAACCATTAGCATAAAATGCACAAACACAGTTTTGGAACTCACCAAAATCACTCAGCCGTATAACGAGATAAATAAAGATCGACGTTTATCTCTAAATTGCTCAAAATCTAGAACATGTACCATTTTTACAATGCCGGTCCTATTTCCTTAACAAAAATGAAAATTTTGCATTTCTTTTTTCCTTGAGTGTACATTCAATGTGGCACTGGAAAAGTGTTGGTGGTTTTTTTAGCCGTTTTAAAACCGCCCACGTATTGGGCTCTCGACCAATAGGAATGGCTTAACATCAGGCATTAATGAATGGTTAAGAAAACAGGGCAAGATTATTTAAATGCTTTGAATTTTTTTTTTTAATGCTAAACAATTGCTAAGACACGAAATATACATAGCTTCAATTAGCATGTTCGATATAAACATGATTCAAATAAACATAAATGCGCTCACAACTTGCACTTGCCCTGACTAATAAAATCACACCTAAACTATATATTAAAATACTTATTTAAAACTGTTTAATATATATACACATTTATCTTATAGTTAATCCACAAAACGCACAATTGGAATATTATAAGTAATATAGTGGTAAACAAATTAAAAATACTGCCATCGGCTGAGCACCTTCTCTGTTTTGAACGTACAATAGTGCACACACATTAATGATATATCACTTCAATCTAAACAATGATCTATCCAATATTAATGATCTCTATGGTAACTGTTAAAGGTAAATGCATCATTTGCTTTAGACGGATTTGAGGGTTATCATTATCATCATCATCATCATCATCATCATCATCATCATCATCATCATCATCATCATCATCATCATCATCATACTTCATCATCATACTATAATTCGAGCAACGTTTGTCTGTCTGTTTGTTTCGCTACTCCTCCCAAGTCCTTGGTCCGATCTCGCCCAAACTTGGTGGGTGGATGTAAGTTCACCCCAGAATTGCCCTTGAGGGGTTCATTTTTGGAAAGGTCAAGGTCACTGGGGTCAAAGGTCAAATGTTCGTTTTTCGCTACTCCTCCCAAGTCCTTGGTCCGATCTCGCCCAAACTTACGGGTACGGGTACGTCGCCCCATCCCCAACTTCCCTTCTTCCGGTCATATGTCAAGGTCACTGGGGTCAAAGGTCAAAAAGGTCAAGGTCACTGGGGTCAAAGGTCAAATGTTCGTTTTTCGCTACTCCTCCCAAGTCCTTGGTCCGATCTCGCCCAAACTTACGGGTACGGGTACGTCGCCCCATCCCCAACTTCCCTTCTTCCGGTCATATGTCAAGGTCACTGGGGTCAAAGGTCAAAAAGGTCAAGGTCACTGGGGTCAAAGGTCAAATGTTCGTTTTTCGCTACTCCTCCCAAGTCCTTGGTCCGATCTCGCCCAAACTTACGGGTACGGGTACGGGTACGTCACCCCATCCCCAACTTCCCTTCTTCCGGTCATATATTACACCCACGGGTACTTTTGACTAGTATAGCAAATATTATTGCACTATAACTTCTTTAAAGTTCTGTGATGTATAATATGCTGGGAAAATGGTCGGCCGACCATCGTTGGAAATTGATACAAAGTTTCCATTTACAACACACAAATTAACAGGATACTTTGGACTATATTATTCACTTCAAGTCAAGTAAGGTATTTCAAAATAATTCAGTCGGTTTTTTTCACATTTGCAAATGTTGTATATTATCTTTAAAAGGATCGTATACGTTTGGCAATTACTCCAAACATTAATGGCAATAAAAACTTACTTGGTAAGAAGTACAGCAGCTTTGGATAATAATGCATTTTTATAAACTTTTCACTTCGAAGTGCTGCGGTTATGGAAAAGATATCACTTTTTATCCCCAAAAATTTGAATCTGAGAAGCGTTACTGCAGTGACGTTACTAAGATTGTGTATTCCAATGCAGATTATTCTTTCTGCGTGGACATAACCGCTCCAGATTTTCGGCAATATCTCGGAATCGCTACCACCTTTTTGTACAGGTTAGTTTTATGGTATATATCTATAACTATATAGGATTGAAACAAACAATGGGTTCCAATTACCAAACGTGTACGATCCCTTTAACAAAATGTTTAAATGAATATATACAAATAAACGAAGCAAAAATCTTAATCAATTCGCACATAAGCATCTTGTCATTCAGAATTTTAACATAATGTTCATGCACTAAAGGAAATGCTGGGTATCTGAGCACATTAACTTAATTTTTGAAACACACAGAACTAATACTAAAGGTACTTAGTATTAAGTAACTTAATCATAGCTATGGCGCTCCCACCATTCAAAACAAAGGGGTCATGTTCCCAATTATCTTGGTTGGGATTCAAGTGTCTAAACTATATTTTGGGCTATTACTAGGCCTATAGTTCTTGCTATTGTTCTCATGAATAGTTTGGCTGCTTAAATTAGATAACATACTCCAAAATACATTCTGCAAATGACAGCGAGGAAAGGCGATGCGACTTTGTCACGGCTGTATTTGCGTAGGCCTAAGCTTAGCACGAACAGACACCAGAACATTGGAGGGTCTAGGTATGTTCCCGAACCTACATCGCAAGATGCAGCGAATGACGCCAGTAAAGCGTGGATGGTTGGCCGTGTATATGATGGGATTCACGCAACTGTTGAAAGCGAACGGCACGCAAAGAAACAGCAGGACTCTGTTGTTGTGCGGTGAAAGCAGGGCAAAGCAGTAGGGAGCACTAAACAAGACAAACGCGCAAGTAACTACGAACAGGTTCTTGGTGATCTGCAACTGCTGACGGCTGACGCGTTTCTTGAAGCGGGCCTCGAGTTGGCGTGTGTTGTCGTCTTGCTCCCCCTCTATAGTAATCATTTCGTGGGACTCCCTGAATGACTCCTCCTTGCGTTCGAAGTGTCGCCTGACGTGCAGGAAGATCAAGAAGTAGCTGACGACGATGGTTATGAGTGGGATAGGGTACAGGCAGAAGGCTTGGATGAGGTGGTAGTCGACGTACCGTGGATGAAGGTCGATGTCACTGCAGGTGTGGTCCCCCTGGTCGTATCCAAACTCGCCGATACCAAAAGGCAGCGGGATGAGCAAGGAGGCGAGTGGAATAACCCAGGTGCACACCACCAAGCAGACAATCTTCCTGGGCGTGAAGAGCCACTGGCAGACTGTCACCGGTCCCCTGATGAGCAGCAGGCGGTTCAGGGCAATGCAGGCCAGGTTGTACAGGCTGGCTCCCGCACAGGTAAACGACATGAGGGCCGAGATAGAGCAGAGAGCCTCAGATTCCCAGGGCCAACCGTTTACTGAGAGAATAGGCATTATGAAGCTGATTGGTAACAGCAAGCAGTAAGAGAGATCGGCCGCAGCGAGGCTCACCACGAACACGTTGGTACTGTTCTGCAGTACCTGGGATAAGATGACTGCCAGGATAACGATACTGTTACCCAAGGTACCACAGACGAATATTATCAGAGCGATAACAGCTACCACAACTCTCTCCTCATACGTGAACTGCGATTCCCCCTCAAAGGCTAAACTGCTATTGGTGTCTGCCATTATACGAGATTCCAAAAATCATTAGCTTCAAATACAGATTACCAAAATTATACGACAACTTGTAATGGTTTTCCTGTACTCTAATTGGTACAGGGGTAAAGCAATACCGGTACGACCGTGTAAATTACACTGTCTGGACGATTTTCAGGTGATGATACTAAGACAGATCCCAGCAGGCCAAGGTGACGATAATATCTCAATCACAAATCAAGTCCAAGGCAGACACTCTGACGGTCTCGGGCGCGCTCTCGAGTTTTCTCCTTAAGAATCATGTGTTTAAAATTGCACTCTGGGTGTTTGGCTCTTGAATGATGCCACCAATAAACATTCTTGTCCGTACAGATCCTAGATCACCATCACCGAACGTAAATTATCCAGTTTGTCCTGTTACGGTGACATCGATTTGTATTTATACTTCTTGGAAGACAAACAGTGTCAATTGATGCATATACATGTGTATACGTGCAGTTCGGTTTCAGCGATGCAGGAGTATACACAACACATCCCGTTGCACGTTGTGGCATATGGCTATGGACTAGGAGTATAATCAAATTATGTGACTCCTGTCAGCGTACGTTCGGCATGGCTGAGCGCGATGATTGTCATTAATAATACCGTCTGCAGATTTGAGTTATCTCTCACATAGTTAATAACAATCCCATTATTTTGTATTTCTCCTTTCGGGCAGGAAAAAAATCGCCTTGCTCTGACTATGCCCTGACTCAGTGGCGTACCTAGAAGGGGGAGGGGGAGATGCAAGGGGCAAGAGGGAAAGGGGTAGGGGGTAAACTGTCCCACTCCGGCGCAAGGGGGAACTTGCCCGCCCTAGGCGCGTGACGTTTGAGGCATCAAAAAGCTGGATACGCTACTGCATTATTTTGGACTCATTGATGATAAATCCGCCCCGCCCCCAAAAAAGACAAGTTGTTGCTCGGTGCCTTTACATGGTATTACGACCAAGAATCGAAACACAAAAGAGAATAAAGATCTCCTTAGAATCCTCGAACGGCGGTTTCTTTGTTAAAATTTGTCCTGATCATTGGAGTAAGCGTTATGGTTAAAGGTAGGATATGCCTACACCATGATTTGTAATTGCTTGAATCATCAGGGTAGATTTAGAGAGTTGTATTTTATATTAAATATAGTTTTACAATCATGGATGCCGAGAAAAAAACCAAGAAAATGGCGTTCGTTTCAATTCAACCTCCGTTCTTGTTGTTCTTGGTTTTTCGCGATCGCCGTCCGCCGACCGGGAATTATTATTTGTTTTTATTCTATTTTTCGGAACAGCTACAAGATATCTAGCGCAATCGTTTTGCTGGTTGCCTAAAATCATTATTTACTTTCAAATAACTAAGATATTTCTTAATAATTTGGTAGTAAAAATGTTCGATATCTGCAAATGGTGTATCTTACCTTGAATGGGGTTCAGGTTACAGTACAGGAACAAAGCGGTCGTTATGTGCATTTCACGACTAGTGTGTGTTCAGGTGGGGTGAAGTGCATTGCAATTGAAATTAAGAGGCTGGTCACGTTTTCTCTATTCTTTTCTTTATTTGTATTAGTATTTTATAAATCCGTGGAGGAAAGGGGGTTAATAGAATACAGTGTGGGTTGAAAACAGTCCTCTCAAATTATCGAAAGTAATAACAAGTAAAATCCTGCTAATAGATATTAAGACACAATGGTGGAGTCTAAGTTGCTAATTATATCGTCCCATTTTTCACCCTCATTTTATATAATACGAATATTTATTTTAATATTTTGTTCACCTGCATTTTTTTATCGTTCATACGCTGCAATTCGAGTGTCAGTACGGTCATTAAACCCCACCAGTGATGCGTGCCGACTGCCGTGTGACACGTTCGCCACCATGAGCGTGTCGCCGCTTCTGACGTACATGTATGTTGCCCCTGACATCTGGCGATAACATAAACGAAGTCACGTGATGCCTTGGAGTCATTCCCCCGGAACTAGTGCCAGGTGCCTTTTTTGTGTATTCATAGGCTGAGCCAAAACGTGCCATCAATTCCGTGCGATATGCATGTAGTTGGTGCTTTAAACATTGGTACAAAATCACCTCTATCAGAGAATTGTAAGTTATATGCGCCCTTTTTTGTTCAACTGGCCAAAACGTTCAACTTGGCGGTTTGTGTTTGTTCTCACTCCTCTGGTTTTCTCCCGTTCACTCTTTTAAACCCCTTTCTTATACAAAGACAGTTGCCCACTATTGCCCACAACAATTGTACCCCCAGTCACACTTCTTTAGTTCTTCCCTTTGATCTCCACCCTGTTCCCTTTCCTTGTGGTTTCACTCCTTCCTTGTTTGTTCCTCCACCACAAGCTTTGCACGATCATGGAAAGCGAAGATTCACCTCCCCACCTCCCCCCCACCCCCCTCCCCCCCCCCCCCCCCCTGGTGACTACTTGCAACTTGCATCCTTAAACCTTACACCAAATTGGTTGTGGTGTTAATATTGTTTTCCGTTTTTTATACATTTAATTGTTGGAAAGTTCTAAGATGACCTCACAGTCGGCATTTCGGAGTTTGCTATAGTATAGAACCAAAATCGGGGGAGGGGTGCTCTATAGTAATTGCCCATCCCCCTATTCAAAAAGTGTTGGGCACGTATACGCCCCTATCCCCTATAGGCCCATGCATCTACCAGAACCATTATTGAGATGAAACCGTGATCCACCTAATTGTGTAGTTTCCTTTACGCGCAAAACTACAAATTCCAGTGTTATGTTGGCAACTGGAATATATCAACCTCGATTCAACGTTTCACCGCTTAGATGTGTACGTGAGCTCACATACTACAAATTCCAGTGTTTGCAACTAAAATATATCAACCTTAATGTTTCACCGCTTAGAATTTGTACATGGGCTTACATACTACAGATTCCAGCGTTGGCAACTGTATTATATCAACTTCCAATGTTTCACCGCTTAGATTTACACTTGAGCTCACATACATCATTCCAGACATAATTCAGGTGAAAGATTATCGTGTCATGAGTGTCGCAACTAATTCATGGAAGACCCATAATATCTATGAAAATGTTTCTTCTCAGCATCACAACTTGCAATTGCAAAAAAAAAACTTGCAAAAAAGTCCTTCAAGCTAACATTTCTAACATTGCTGAATCGTTCATTTGAAGGAAAATGTTTAACTTTGGAGTAGGGCAATCATGTGTGAGGACTGGGCTGGCGGGTGTGGATGGACAAATAAATGTATTCACACCAACACGTACACATGGGGCAGCTTCGTTTGCCTTGTGGCGCATAGGCAAAATTCGAGCTTTGTTGGATGTTAAGACCACAGAGCGTTTGGTCCATGCATATTTTGTTACGTCGCGCCTTAACAATTGTGCACTTTGTGGTAAAAGCATGAAATTTGCCATGGTGCTTGGTATTGGGCTAAATATCAGTTTTAGACGTGGACCCACGTTGGGTCTCACCTATTTGGGGGCGGAGCTTCATTTGCATAAAAAGGGGGGTCTCAAATGTAAACAATGATAAAAATTATTCTAGAATTGAAAGATTGTAAATTTTTTGGCAATAAATATAAGCTTGAACAGCATAATAATTGTTTTGGTAATATTAAAAGTCAAAAATTGCCCTTTTGTGGGCGGAGTTTCGATACTCCTAAAAGTGGGCGTCCTTATTTTAACAAACTTGTATATTTGTGCATTATCACTATTATTTGTTCATTAATGTTACTCAAATAGGCACAGAATAAATGGAAATTGATCACAAATGAAACTTCTCTTATTATACCCCCCTTTTGTGGGTGGGGCTAGATTTTTAAACACTGGGAGACACGCCTTAATATGGGTACATGTATGCATGTCTATCTATCTAGCCTATATGTCATTCCACTGCAGAAGGAAGGCCTCGTCATCACCATTCCACCTTGATCTTTCTTGTGCTTGTCGCATCCATGTAACGCTTCCAAATTCTCTGATGTCGTCCATCCAACGCCAACTTGGTCTGCCTCTTCGTCTCGTTTGTGGTCTTGGGGTCCATTCTGTTATACAATGTGTCCATCTGTTGTCATGACGCCTTGCAAGATGGCCTGCCCATCTCCATTTCTTTGTTTTTATTTCCTGTATGATGTCCCTAGCATTTGTTTTCTTTCGTAAGTCCTCATTTCTGACCCTGTTCTTTCCTGTAACTTCTACCATGATCCTCTCCATTGCTCTTTCTGTGACTCTATATGTTTCTTTTCCAATTTCTAAGTTTCTGTCCCGTAGGATAGTACCAGAATTATTCATTGATTGAAGATCTGACTTTTTAGGGAGAGTGGGAGATCCTCGTCTCTGAGTATGATGCTGAGTTTCTCAAATTTCACCCAAGCTAACTGTATTCTTCTTCGCACTTCACCTGCCGTTTTGTTTTCAAGGGTGTTGTTTTTACCAAGGTATATGTAGCTATTCACCTTCTCGATTGCTGTGCCATCAACTGTTATTGTATTGTTTTGTAGCTTGTTGCTCATCATTACTTTGGTCTTCTTGATGTTCATTTTGATTCCTGCCTTTTACTCTCTGCACTCAACTTACGAATCATTATCTGCAGCTCCTAGGGATTATGACTGACAAGCATGATGTCATCTGCAAACCTTAAATGAGTCAGATGTTCCCCATTTATTACAATTCCTTTCGATTGCCAATCCAGTTTGAGAGAAATTTGATCACCCTGTCTGGCACCTTTTAGAAAGTGCTTTCTCATAGTCCACGAAGCCTATAGGCAGATGTTAAAACGATATTCTTTCGCCTTTTCAATTATCTGACGTAAGGTGTGTCGATGATCTGATGTTCTAAATCCTCCTCGGAAGCCTGCCTGTTCTTTTTGGCTGATTATCATCAAGCTGTTTTTGGACTCTTGCAAGAATGATTTTGGTAAAGACTTTGTATAGTGGCAAACTGACGGGTCTGTAATTCTTGATGTCTTTCATGTCCCCCTTTTTTAATAATACGATGACCTTAGATTTATTCCACTGGGTAGGAACTTGTTCCAGTTGAAGGATCCTGTTGAACAATGTTGTCAATATCTTAATAGTATCCTCCCAGCTTTAAAATGTCAGAAGTTAACTGGTCCTCTCCAGAAGCCTTACCTTTCTTCATTTGGTCTAGAGCATTCTGTACTTCTTCCTTCATAATGGGTTGTACACTATCGGCCTTTTTATTCCAGTCTTCTTCTGTTCTCCAATTTGGTCTATCAGTGTTGTACAGCTCTTTATAGAACTCTTCAATGTTTTTTTTATGATTTTAGTTTTGTCAGTAACTCCCGTCCCATCTTTTGTTTTCAGTGATGATAACAGCTTTTTTCCTCCCTCTAGTTTTCTATTGATGATTTTTTGCCATTTTAATTGCTCTCCAGCACCTCTTTCACCATTTTGGTTCTGTGTTGTCTCTTTTGCTGCCGTCTCATCTTGCGGATCGTGTTTCTGTATACTCGATCTGATTTCTCACTGATGTCTGTGTGAAGGGTTGTGATCTTTTCTTTTTTCATTCAACTTTCGGATCTCTTCTGTGCAACCACTTGTGGCGTTTACCTTCTCTTTTTGACCTTTAGATAGCTTCTGTGCTCTTCCTTCATGATAATGCTGGTGACTTGCTCATATGCAACATAAATTGGATCATCCTCTACAGAGTCTTCAAGAAGTAAGAATCTATTCTTTAGTTCAAGCTGCAATTGGTGTTGCTTGTCGGAAAGCTTTCCCAGATCAATATGTCTTTTCTTTGACTGCTTCATTCTTCTTATCCTTTCCATCTTCGTATTAATCCGTACTATTGCTCTGACGAATGTATGGTCACTGCCTGTGTCAACCGTTGGTAGTAACCTCCACATCCATTAAGTTTCCTTTGTGGTCGGTGATGATATAGTCTATCAAGTTATGGGTTGCTGCATTTGGACTTTCCCATGTCCAATATCTATCTTTTGGTTTCTCAAAGCATGTATTGCCAATTCACAGGTTTCTACTTGCAACATATCCCAGAAGCCTTCTCTCGTTCCGGTTACCTGTCCCAAATGGGCCTACACCTTTCTTTTCCTCACATTTTCTCACTCCCACCTTTGCGTTTAGGTCTCCCATAAGTATGGTAAAGGATGTACATTCAGTTGCCATTGTCCGGTCTATGCCAGTGTAGAGATCTTCCACTGCTTCATCATCATAAGATTGTAGTTGGTGCATAAACTTGAATAATCTTCATTGCGTGTTGCTTGTTGATTTGTAATTTCAAATACGCAAACCTGTCTGATACTTTATATTTCAGTACATTATTTCCAATGTCCTTATTAACCAGAAATCCAACTCCGTTGAGTCCCCGTTTCGTTGCAGAAGTTGTGAATAATGTATGGCCACACCCACGTAGCTTGATTGGTCTTCGTGTTTCTGCGAGCCGTATTATGTGCAACTTCATGTTCTCTACTACTTCAAGGAGGGTGTCTAGGTATTCTTCTGACTTCAGTGTTCTCACATTATAGGTGCAAATACATAAATCCGTGTGGTTCCTGGTGATGCTTTTTTCAGAGCTGACTCTTCCTTGCTGGTTTGGACCCAGCTCGTCATACTTTGGCTCGACACCAGAAGGATCACCATTTACCGGTTTCCTAGCTGTACCTGTTGAGCTGGGCCCGTTATGGCCATAGGCGTTACAGCCGGCCTCTTCTTGTCTCGTTTCTATGTTGATGAAGATTAATTGCCTACTCTACTGCACTGGCAAGATAAATTGGTAGAGGCTGGATGAACTCCTTGTACTCCTGCCCGATCTAAAGGAGCTCTTAAGTCAGACCTTGGTCTTAAAAAAACAAACATATAAAAATCAAGCTGAAAAATGGAAAATCATGCCTCCCACTTTTCAAAAATGTAACTCCGCCCATAAAAGGGGCAGAAATAAACAAAACTATTGATTTCAAAAGGATCATTATATTGTTATTATGTATTACAGTCATAAAATGTGCATGAAAAAAACTTAATATTGTAATAATGTCAATTTTTGTATTCCCCCCCCCCACTTTAAGAAAACATAGCCCCGCCCCTAAAAAGGGCAAGATCCGAGGTGGGTCCACGTCTAAAAACGACATTTAGGGTATATATAACAACTGTAGAAAGTTTCATGCTTTTACCACAAAATGCACAATTGTTCCACATTATGGGCCTTAGCAGCTGGACTATTGTAGCCTTCTGTATGGACTTCCAATTTCCCAGATCTCGAAACTTCAGCTACTTCAAAATGCTGCGGCTCGGCTTGTGACACGTTCAAAAAAGTTTGTACATATCACACCAATTCTTCGAGAGTTTAAGATGTTGCTCATTGTTTTTAAAACTTTGAATAATCAAGGCCCGGCGTATCTGTCTGAGTGGATCTCCTTGTATGTTCCTCCGCGAGTTCTTCGCTCAGGGCACAAACGCCTGCTGAGAACCGTCAAGAGCAGGACAGCCTATTACGGTTCCGGGTTTTCTCTACTGCAGCTCCATTACTATGGAATCGGTTGCCGGACAACTTGCGATGCTTGCGTAATTTGCGAACCGGATTAGAAACGTTCCTTTTTAGCTTGTACTTTGAATAATGATTTAATTTCAATAATTATTTTTAAATTGTAATTTAAATGATTTGTTGTAGTTTCTTAAGAAATATTTACTTGTTATTATTGTACAGAGTGCTGAGGCGCATGTGTAGTGCTCTTTAAATAAACATATATTATTATTATTATTATTCAAGACACTCCATTGTATCTCTGTAAACAGCGAGCGATGTGCAGGTCAGCGGCAAGGGAAACAGCACGATGGGGAATCCAATTATTAAACATTATTACAAACAATTACATAAGAAGAGAAAAATAAAAGGAAAAAATGTATAAGTACATGTAAAATGCAACATAATCTTTAGACCATATTTTACATGAATTATAAACATATGTGAATGTGTTCCATTTACGAGAAAAAAAGTTTTTTGGGTGTGAGAGCTCAATACCTAATCTTAACTGTAAATCTCTTTCAAGAAACACATAAAATAATTGCCGAAATCCAGAATTTCTAAAATGACAGTGGAGACAGGGAAATAATTCAATCTGCCATTATACAGTCAGAAATTAAACTTATGCAATGAAAGTAAGGACTGTGAATCTATTACTTACTAATAGCAGTGTTGTTGACTCGAGTCGGTGACTTGGACTCGAGTCCGACTCGAGTCGCCAATTTTTGTGACTTGTGACTTGCGACTTGACTTGGCCTCCATAATTTTTCCTTAGCAACGGCAAGTTGGAAGAATTTTATGCCAAATTTATGCCAGGTTTTAACAAAGTGCTTTAAACATTATCACGCCGGAGCACTTTATATACATTACTGATTTCTAAATGATGATTCGATAAAAAGGGAGAATTTTTACCTGTGAAAAGCGAGCGGTGTGCTAGGGCCCGCAGCGGCAAGGGAGCTGATGGGACTAGCACGATGCGTGGGGCCGGGGAGAATGCATGGCGTGTCACCGCTTGGTGGCTCTGTTACTTACAGCCGCGCTTCGCACATGTCACAAGGCCGTGTTCGAAACGAGTGTCTAGAGCTAGCTAGAGCTAGCTACGCGTTGATTTTCAGTAGTGACGACATGACGGGGGAAAAAACTTGTTATTTCCCCTCCTCCGCTGAGATGAGGCAACTCTAGGTAAGGTTACGGGATGATTCTATGACAGGATGTGCATTTATTTCTGCTAAAAGTAGGCGGTACTCCGTGTGCTCCAGCACATATTAAGGTCTATTGTCGATCGGTTGATTTCAACAGGTGGCGCCCTGCGCTACGCAAGAAAGGGAGCATCGCGCGCACGGCGAACCACTCGAAAATATGTCGTCACAAAATTCCTAAATCTAAAAAGAAGACCAACTCTCATCGTATTTGAGGGCCAGAGGTGTTGTAGTAAATAATGAAAATAACAAAGAGCTTGTTGAGAAGGCATACCGGGCCGAAAAGCTTGGTTTAGTGCAAAACTGCTCCCTTTTCTACCCATCATGCTTTGCGCTATCGCGATCAGCAATAGACCTTATTGTGACATAATCCAGCGCTGCAGCAGCACCCCCATCCAAATTGCCGGGGTTCATCAGGACCCCTAGCACAGCCCCCACCCCTTTTCTCGTCCCCCCTTTTCCCGTCCCCGTGGCCGGGCTTGCTAAAGTTTGGTCTCCTTTAGTAAAAAACGAACATGCATTTCATATGTAATTCTAATTAAACTCGTTCATGCCTTGTCCGACAAATGAACCTTTCTTTGTAAAGATCCAAAGCTCTGAAACCTTGGGTCCGACACCTCGTTTGTCCATGGAGAAATATTTCTCCGACCATGGTTTGTCCGACGTGCGTACCTGGATGTACATGTACTTCATTATGGTTTGACCATGGAGAAATGTGACTTATTTCTCCATGGTTTGACTTGTGTGACGAGGCTGTATCTAGTTATAAAATCAACGCTCCCAATTCAGACTTATGGGGCGTGGACTTATGAGGTTTTGGACTTACAATACGGCCCCAAATCGTCAACCCAACCTTAAACATTGTTATAATTTTACAGTCCACTAACTATCATTTAGAAACTCAACCGAACCTAGCAAAAGTTGTTATCACATGTAAGTTGAGTGTCGGTCCCAATTAACTGTGCACATAAATGCAGAGTTGGTACCAGGGCTTTTTGTTTGCTATTTTATTTGTAGTTGTACATTATTTCCTGACAAACTTGCTGTCAATCTACTTATCTAAAAAGCTAGAACTGTATTGCTTGATGCTAAAATTATAACCTAAATAAGTGGTTCAAATCTCGATGATTATTACAATTGTATTAAATACAATAGTATTGATATACGAATGTATATAAAAAAAAATACCAAAATACCGACGTACATTGTAATGGCATTATGACTATTGTTATAAATTGCATATAAGCCAGAATATTTGGTGGTACTCTAAGACAAGATGTGTGCGACGTTCTTCTTGCTTGCAGGATAATGCCTACATGCACCTGCGAAGGAGATTCCGAAGCCCGCTATTGGCCAGCTTTACTGGCCAGTTTTGTGGCCACCAGTTTGACTCATGGCATTGCCAGTTCCATGGGTGTGTTCTACATAGAGTGGCATGAAGAGTTTCCACAGAGCTCAGCATTGGTTGGCTGGCTGTCATCCTCGATGCTGGCCTTGCTTCTTTGCTCCTGTAAGTAGACAGAACAAAAGTTACAAGTTCATGAGATTTCTTAGACTTTAGTCTGAATTCAGACTTTTTAATTTGAGATTAGGCCAAATAAAAAAAAAACATGTTTAGCGTCACCGCCCGTTTCTTTTTGAGGGGCCGCCTCCTTTTTTTTTTTTTTTTTTTTTTTTGAAAAAAATGATAAATTTGACCATTTGGGGAAAAACAAACAAACAATATTTAAAGATAATAAAATTTTAAGATCGTATTTTAGACTTTAGCATCACTGTGTACATGCTCTGGAAAAATATTTTTTCTAATAGGAAGGCTAGGGTGTGACATGTAGTAGTGTACGGTGCATACATGATCGACCCACATGAATTTAAATTTTTAATCGTGGGTGAACCATGTTTTAATTTTAAATTAAAGATAGGGTGTGACATGTTCACTACATGACTCAAATTAAGATGTGTCAGGCGGCCATTTTGAAGAAAAAAAAAGAAAAAAGGGCCTCCTCCTTCCTTTAAATAAAAAGGCATGACGCTAAACATGTTTTGTTTTTTTATTTGGCCTTAAGACATTATCAGTATAGAAAGCAATTTTTAAAGGTAGGATACACCATTTTGGACCCCTTATTTATGGACTAAATCCAGATTATGTATTTTTATGTCCGTATCTTATTTAGATAATGTTCACTGCGCACTTCAAATTAAATTGAAAAATATCAGGGCAAATAAACTTTTCTCTTTTAACATGTCACACTTAACATCAGTAAACTCCGGATGATGAACTGAGATTCTTAGACATTCTGGAAACTCATTTTCAGCAAGTGTGCGAATTTGGAAACGCGGCACATTGAGGGGCAACACGTACAATTAATTTGATAAAGCAGTATTTTAATAGACCTAAAACCTAATGACGTCTTGCTTTGTTTTAATACATGTGTGCTTTCCTATGTGATAGTATGTCCCTACTTCGTCTGGTGTCCCATTTGCTCCCATAGGAAAGCGCATCCTTGTATGTAAACAAAGCCTTAGGTCTCGGGACTATTTGTTTCTAATAGTCACATTAAGCTGTTTTCAATCTCTTCAGCGCCTCTGAGTGGAGCTCTGGTCAACTACTTTGGAGTTCGTCCGGTGGTTGTAGCTGGAAGCCTCCTGTCGTTCACAGGTCTTCTAGTTGCTTCATTCTCCGAGGAGTTTTACGTCCTGTTTATCGCAATCCCGTTTATGGCAGGTGGGTCATTCCGTGTCAAATCACAGGAAATCAGTATATCTCCCAAATTGACCCAACTCTGATATATTTGCCTAGAAAAATGTCTTAAAATACCTTGGTATACAAAACGAAGGAAAATCAAGTTTCAGCTTAACCAGTTCGCGCCGGAATTATTTCAACATCACCGAGCCGAGGCGCAAGATTACTTTTAACAAAATTCGATCCGAGGCGGGTTCAGGCTGATGGTTCCGACTCCAGTCCCATCGTCAAACTGCATAAATGAGGCCTGAACGAAGCACCAGCGAAATCCGTGCTTGTTGCTACAGTATTTTTTTTACCTTGTTTCCAGATCGTATTATTTACAGCCTTTGTACTTTGTACGTGGAACTCTAATAGGTCGTTTAATAGTTGCCGTGGTCGCAAAGTTGGTCACATATCTGCTGCATGGCGCGCATTCACACTAAATCAGTTTCAAATTGGCAGTTTGTGTACGTGTAAAAGGCTGACTTAAGATTCTTCTAAAATGTTACCTTGGTCCCAATCAGATGATTAACTAAAATGTTTGTTTCCCTCCCCCTTAAAAATAAACCCCAATTACATGTAGCAGTCATTGAGAAGTGGTTTCATTTTGTGTTTTATGCAGGTATTGGTTTTGGGATGGTCTACACAGGTGTGATGGTCGTTGTAAGTGAATGTTTCCATGAGCATCATGCTATGGCCACTGGTATTTCCATGTCAGGTGCCAGCGTAGGAATGGTTATATTGCCAATCTTCTTTCGCTTCCTGATTGACCAATATGGATGGCAGAGGGCGCTGTTTGTCACCAGCGCGTTGCATGCCAACGTGTTGGTGTGCGCAATGGTCATGAGGCTGCCAAAGCATTCCAACCTGCGGAAAGTGAATAGAAAATCGAGCGTTAGAAGGTTGTCTGTGAATCAGAGAGCTCGGTATCGCTCCCAGAGGAAGGCTTCAGCCAGTAGCAACCAGTTTGAAGATGCAAAGTGCATTGATGTGTTAAATCAAGATACAAGGAAAATTTCTTTCACAAATGAGAATGATGGCGAAGGCATGGTTTCGGTTGAACAATCTCCGAGTCCGATTGGTGAGTTAGAGATGAGGCTAACTTCTTTGGAAAGAGTTCTTGAATTCTTGGATCATACCGGGTTCTCCCTCTTTTGGACCAATCGCGTCTTCAGCAGCTTCATGATGTCAGCCCTTGCCGGTGCATCGATTTACGGTATCACCCTGCCATACATCGCAGCCCACGCAAAGTTCATCGGCATACCCGAGTGGGAAGCCTCATTGTTGGTCTCCATCATTGGTATCGGCAATCTTCTGAGCAGACCCACACACGGCAGACTCTTGGACGCTAACTTGACACAGCCGGGCTATTTGTATGCCGCGTTTGTTGCCTTAGCGGCCATCGCCGCCCTGGTCATAGTGTCGGTGCAGAGCTACCTGTGGCTTGTGATCAGTGCGGTGTTGATTGGCTTGTCGGCTGGAGCCTTCATCCCAATGCAGGCATCCATCGTACGTCGGATTGTGGGGAAAGAACGCTTTCCTGGTGGGTTTGGTGTGGGACTGGTGACTGTTGCTGTCGGCAACATGTCCTCAGCAGCCATTGCAGGTAAGGTCAAAGTTGATTATACCATTTGTCAGTGTTATCGTTTGAAGCAGCAAAAGCGGTAACAATCTGATGAAGTTTTAGGGGAAGAATGTAGTATCCGGACGCCAATGCAGCGGTTGTCTACAAAGTCGATAGAGAGTCGAGAAAATTTCTAACAAAATTTGAAAAGTTTTTTAGTCCCAGATTCTTGTCTTTGCACAAATTTTGCACCGATTCACCTTCTTTGAGATGATATTTGAAGAAAAAAACCAGCGTCAGGTTGCAAAATTCTTTCCAGTTTTAGCTCTGTGAATGCTATGTTTTGAGAAAACAATAGTCTACGTCACTTATCTTGCCTGTAGAGCATCTACTTGTATGCATATTTACCTTGACTTGCAGGTTTTACTGCTAAGAGTTTGCACAATAGCATACATTGCGTTATGGGGACAATCCATAGGGTTTGTTTGCCAAGGGAAATCTCTCTAAACTCAAGCTCAGAACATTCAAAAATTCTAAAATTGTCAACATTTCCCCAATTTGTGTTCTACATTTTCTTTCATTATACCCTAACTCAATTTTACCTATAAACTCCTTTACTGAAGACCCAACGCGCTATGGGGACTCGTAAATGTCCCCACTACTCGCTCTGCTTTTTTCCAAACAAAAGAACCTGTCCCCACAACTAGGTGGAGACTAGAACCCACGCACGCGTTTGTGTCGTTCAACGTTTGCGTGCACCATTTGGGGATAACAAATTAACTACCGGTGGAAATTTTCAAATAGGCGTCTCTGGGATACATCTTTTAAAATTCCTTTTTGTTATTTTCTTCAAAATGACAGCATGCCAAAAGACCTTTTTTTTGGGGGGGGGGGGGGGGGGGGCTGTTAAAACGTTGGACATATATCCACAACATTATATATGATATAATATAGGAAGACACTTGATACTAACCGGTGTAGCAGTTCATGATATATTTTTTCAGGAGCTGGTTGGTGCGTGAATGTATATTCATGAGAAAGAGCAATGATAACTCATATACGTTAAAGAACTATAAAGAATTATAAAGAACGGCTTCCTCAACCAACTCGCCAATAGCATAGTTGGTAGAGAGGAGAGTTATGGATCGAAAGGTCTGTGGTTCGAATCCAACTATTGTTAACGTTGGTCTTTTTCTTAGACAAATTTTGTTATGGGTTATTTTAGAACCATAGAACCAGGTTGAAGGGAAAACTGGGTTAGGATATATACATAAGTGCCTTGACAGAATGCGAGAACCACTACACCAGTTAGTGACTTCCTATAATACTTATAACAACTCCTACATGACCTTTGACCTCAGTAATCCGATAATGACTTGTGTATTTCCACCCACGGGTACTGCATCCAAGTTTCATGAAAGAATATAGAAATAAATGATTTTTTTTTTCAAACAAATATTCTGAAACTTTAACCATGTTGACACACGTATAAGGAGCTACAGAATTTAGGACTGTTAGTGCCCCCAAAACTTTGTTTAGGTGACACAAAAATGGGACATCAAGCACTATGTAATTCAGCTTGTTGCAAACATTTAAAGTTAGTATACACCATTGGTCATTGCTTGAATTATCATGATTGAGTAGATTTCGGGGGTTGTATTTGATAGTAAATACCGTTTAACTGACCTGTCCGAAGTTTTACAATCATGGATGCCGAGAAAAGCACGAAAAACAGCGTTTGTTTTTAACCGGCGTCGAGCAGTTATTCTTATGGTTTTTTTTCGCGATTGCCGTCCGCAATAATAATAACAGGATATCTAGCGCAATGATTTTGCTGGATGCCTAGAATCATTATTTACTTTCAAATGAGTAAGATATTTCTTAATAATTCGGTTGTAAATATTTTCGATATCTGCAATTGGTGGATCCTACCTTTAAGTGGTGGAGTTGTAATTCAGCTTTTTTGCAAACATTTAAGTGGGATTTGTTGTTGCTACAAAAAAGACATTTACAGTGTGCGTGCGTTTATTAGTTAGTCATTAAGTTAGTTTATTGTGGAAAAACAAATGTACCAGCATTTTTGCAAGCAAAATCTGAAAAACTAAAAAGTCGACTTTGTCCGGGTTTCGTTGGAACAGGTCACATATTGACTGGCATAGTAAAATAGCCTCCCGAGGTGGTCAAGATTACATGTAGATAACGTTTATTGTCCTAATTTCCCTTGTAAATTTGTGTAAATATATTTTGAATAATGTACATTAAACTGTGATCGACTGGTGTTGTGAAATAGAAGTTCTATTCACCTTTGAATAGAACCATTGAATAGAACTTTGCGGTGTTTGCAGTGTGGTCATGCCTTGCGATGGAACAAATAATTCAATGCACATGTCACATGATCAACAATCCACCAATCAGATGACAGGAATTTATTTAGATGTTGTAATAAAGTAAATGTTCCATTCTGTACTTTGGACTGGGAGATGAATAATTTTATTGACATGATTTGATTTCTACACCATGCATTTTTCAATTTCAGGCTATATGTTTGACACAACAGGCAGTTACAGTGCCGGGTTTATCCTCATGTCTGCCATGTCTGGTCTCTGTATCGTCTTGTTGATTGCCACACACCTACTATGGACTAGACTGGTTCCTGATCCCCGATGGCCAACAGTTCGTTGAAGTTGGCCTCGGGAAAATATGCTGCGTTCCAATCGCGTCGTGTTTATCGTGTTCACGAGTTCACAAGTCGTATAATGGCGTTCTAATTGTTTTCCCCATGTTCACGACTTCATAAACGAATATAATACTCGCCATGCTCGCGCATGCGTGTTCGTTCACGTACAAGTTGTCGCGCGATAAAGAATGTCCTTGCCGCACGACTAACTCGACTGTGCGCATGCGTCTTGGGGAGTAGCGTTTGGAATGCAAACCACTCGTGAACGTGGATAAATTCACGGTGAACTCGACGCGATTGGAACGCAGCAATTGAATGCCCATGAATCACCTCAGGAGGCTATTTTTACTGCACCACTTGAAGCAGTAAATATTTGTATTCTAGTCGGGTAGCCTCACCTTTTTATCACACGACGAGGAAATTTTACTTTTTGCACAATACTACAATGCACTACATGTACTACCTAAAAACACTACTAAAATTTGGTAATTAAATCCCTAGTTTGTATGTTAGGGTGGAAGTCTCTTTCACTAGCAAAATCAGGCAAACAATATAGTGGATTATGTACTGTACAGTTTGTTAGGCCAACATTTTCATATTTTTTGGACTACAAACATACATGTAACTTGAAATTTGGCGGAGGGTGGAAACAAGTTTCTTTTTCGGTTTTTTTTACATACAACTATTTTATCCAGGGTCAGGGATGTTACTTTGCAAATGCCTCTGCAATTTATTTTTACAGATATTAAATAGCAGATGTACATGTAGTTAGGTATTCTATATTTTCTTTTGCCCCCAAATGGGCAAATTTTAACAGAAGACGGGCAATAAAATGCACAAAATGCTGCACAGTGTGTTGTAGAATAGCCAGAATAATCAGGACAAATCCCAATCCAGGGGCGATTCTTTTGGCTTAAAATATATTTATATACTTTTATAACTTATTCAAGTCTTTCTACTAGTCCAACAAGTAAGAATGTAGATGAGTGATTTAAGAACTTTGAGTCTTTAGAATGATACAAATGTCTACATGTATAATATATTTGTATTTGTTTATTAAGGCTTACATGTAGTTAAAGACAAGACAGTATTTAGACATTTAAATCTTTTATTTTATTTCAACAAGATGCGTAAAAGTGATGGAAGTTATACAGTCCATCTAAAGACTTAAAAAACCAAACAGTTTGTCTTTATATGCAGAGTTGAAGTCCGATTCCAATCAAACTTGGGTCGGATGCAACAGTGTAACCTTCAAATCAAGGTTTTGTTAAAGGTCAAGTAATGAGGTCAAGTTCTTGAATTGTAGTTTGTCAGATGTTATAAAATCCAGTCTTTTATAAAAGCCCCACAAATGGAGTGGATAAGCATCGTTTTGCAAGCCTTGATTTATTTAAAGGGATCGTATACGTTTGGTAATTACTCCAAAAATTAATGGCAATGAAAACTCGGTAAGAAGTACAGCAGCTTTGGATAGTATAATGCATTTTTCGAAACTTTTCACCGAAAAAGATATCACTTTTTAACCCCAAAAATTTGAATCTGAGAAGCGTTACTGCAGTGACATTTCTCAGATTGTGTATTCCAATGAAGATTATTCTTCCTGCGTGGACATAACTTCTCCAGATTTTCGGCATTATCTCAAAATCGCTACCATCTTTGAAATGAAATTTTTACAGTTTAGTTTTATGGTATACATGTATATCTATAACTATATAGGATTAAAACAAACAGTGGGTTCCAATTACCAAACGTATACGATCCCTTTAAACTTGAAGACCAATTGCAATCAAACTTGGGCCTAGCATGCAATATTGTAACCTTTATAGGATGGTCATGTCAAAGGTCAAGTTTCAAACTTGGTCCCATTTGAAAGCTTGGGTCGTAGATGCGATATGGAAACTTGCATGGGATGGTGATATTAAAGTTCACATACTGACTGTCGGTTGTCATTTGAGGTAAAGTTACAAAATAGGGTAATCGCAAAAGTAGGCGACACTCGTGGTTCAAGAACCATCCTTGTTAATTGGACCAAGTTTATCCTGTAGTAATTGATTAGTTGAATATATTTTTTTTTTTATTTGCTACATTTTTTTGACATTAACAGCACTTTTATCTAAAACTGACTGAGAAATCGTTTGGTTAAAAATGGAAACTACTTTATTTGATGTCATTTAAAAAAAATTGACAAAATTTCTAATTTTTTTAAAAAACCGTTCCTTGTACAAAACTTTGGCCTACTGCCTCGTTTAATCATTTAAAATGCTGCGATTGATGTAGATGTGCCTTAATCATTTGTATTAATGGAATTGTATTTATATTGCTTCAAATGATTAATCAGTTGGCGCCGTAATCATTTTAGCTGGGCTTGCAAATATTTGTATAAAAGAAAAAAAGTGTTACCGCATACAATTGTCCCCGACCCTATGTGTAGTTCCACGGCTAACGTCTATATACACGTCAGATATTATGTTGGGTAACGTATGGCTTGATATCACGCCCTGACTGCAGAGAGAAAAAAATGCCCTAGGCGACAGAATGTCGGCAAAAACATGTAAATAACGGTGCTAATAAACCAAGTGTTGGCATCTTGACAGTTGCATTATCAAAACAGGAATATTTTACATCCCGCCAATGGTCCTGGTATTAAAACTTGAAAATGAACACGGTGCGAGCTGGTTAATGCATTTTTGAGATAATGATCAATAAACTATTATTGCTTCCTTTAAAGATTATTTTGGTGTTGCGAGAGATAATTTGTTGTGGTTTATAGCCTGGTGAGAATGCAAATTTGTGACGGCACAGCGAGCTTTTGCACTTCAAAACAAGCAAAAAATTATTAATTATTTCTTGTAAATGTAATGAAACAAAGGATCCCTCAAAAGCACTTGAGGCACTGTAGCGAGAAGACAATGAAAAGAAGGTACAGTTTTAGAGGTGGGAGGAAAACCAAAGGAGTCAGGCAGGGACTGAAAACCCAATTCACATAAGTATTGGCCCAGGCGGGGTTCGAACCCGGGTCATAGCGGTGGAAGGCGTGGAAAGGACTGCTACACCAACCCGACTCCCTGTATGTTGATGAAACTGAACTGAAACTTAAGAATTCTATGTATACAAAACTCTTAACAAACTTGCTGTCAATCTACTCGTCTAAAATCACAAAAGCTAAAACTTTATTGCTTGATGCTAAAATTATAACCTAATGGTTACATATCACAGTGTTTATTACAATTTTATTAAATACAAGAGTACAATTGAAGAATTGGTATATAAATGTACATGTATATAAAAAAATTACCAGAAATACCGACATGCATTGTAATGGCACTATATATTATAAATTACATAAGCCAGAATATTTGGTGATACTGAGACAATAATAATCGTTAATAAAATTTATTAGGAAGAATTGTCACACACAGGTAATTAATGCAGTAAATGCCATTTGCTTTTTCTGCAATTTGAACAAAATATATCAGTTAGGGGTTTTATATTTTATAGTAAAAAATGTGAAGCTGTCTTGTTTATTTATAGAAGCTGAGAAAAAAACACGAGAAAAGTGTTGTTTTTGCAGTCTGGTTCCTTGACTTCCTTCAGACAAATGTTATAAATAGGGGGCAGTGTTTGAAAATAGCGAGGCTTTTACGATGTCCGGAAATCGATTAAAATTAATACAAAATTCCACTTTTATTGAAAAGCACATCACATCAGGTGCCGTGATTTCACAGGATGCTTGAGACTGTTATTCACTTACAGTCAAGTAAGTTATTTTACAATAATTCAGTAGTTTTTTTTTTTATGTTTGCAAATGGTGTATACTACCTTTAAAGTCGATATAAAACAGTACACAAGAATATTCATGTAATAATCAAATTCACGGCACCCACTTGTCATCTGTAAGTATTAAATGCCACTGAAATCATCAATAAGCACCAGCCTAATTTGCACTTACTCTATTAACCAGTTCGCGCCGGGATTATTTTAACATCGCCGAGCCCACGGGCGGGATTATTTTTAACGAAACTCAATCCGAAGCGTGTTCAGGCTGATAGTGCCGGGAAGCACACCCACGCATTTCCGGCCTTGCCCGCTGCTGACATACATTTCCGAACTTGAACTTGGCGTGTTTAAGCGTCATCCGTTTTGAATCTGGGGAAATTTTTGCGTTTATATACGTCATCCGGCGCGAACTGGTTAACATCACCATCTTTAGTTTGGTGGTCACTAACTTAAATTTAAAAAGCACCACATTTTGAAGCAAGATCAACAGGGATCAAAAACCAAAATGAACAAGCAAGAGTACAGCCAAGTCAAACTTTAAAAAAGAATAGTTTTTGTTTTGTGGCATTTGAAGATTTGTTTAAAAAAATGTTTTTGTCAATGTACATGTACAGACAAAGTGCGAAAGTGCACGATAGTTGGACTCGACATCTATTGAAGACCGGGGCCAAGTTTCATGTATCTGCTTACTTTTAACAACAAAAACCTGCTTACTGCAGCAGACAATTCTGTGCTTACGGTTAGCATATTTTACGGGTTAGCGAATAATTTTGGCTTATGCGCATGCGTACATCCTGTAACTATGGATTTAGTGCACAATTTGGGTTAGCACAATTTTTCTGGTAGTGCCATTAGCACACAAATGGTGAAGCACAGAATTCTGTGGTTAGCAGAGCCATTGAATTGGTACCAATTACCGACGAATAATCTGTCCTCGACTTTGTACACAGCGTATAGCAATTGTTAGCAGGATTGTTTTTAACGAAAACCTCGATCCGAGGCGGGTTTAGGCCAGCATCTGTGAGTAGCAACCCTGATATTTCCAGCCTCGCTTGCTGCCTGCCGGTCGCCGACATAAATTTTCGGGCCTTGCTTGTGACGTGTTTATCTGTCATCTGATTTGAATTCCAGAATTTTTTGGGGGTGTACACTGGTTAAAATATTTTTAAAAGACCCTATCATGTTTAGTGTTCCTCGGCAAAAGCACGCAGCAGCTTTGACGTCTTGAAGGGTCTCTCCATATGCAGTGAGTGGCCGCAATGCTCCAAGACGTGCACCTGGCAATTAGGGATGCCTCCTTTGAGAACAGTGGCCCCAGAGGGGTGAAGAAGCTGAAAAACACATGAAATTGGTTCCAATGTCGGGTTAAAATTTAGAGGTATGCAGTAATCGGGTACCCGATTGAGAAAAACTTGAAATCTTGATAGTTGCTCAGTTCACATTGTTCTTAAAGTACACCAAGACAATACTTCCACATCGGTGCATCAAAACAGCAACATTCTATGTACAGTGAGCTCGTTTAGCTTTTCGCAAGCATTGCAAACACGAATCATATTGTTTTGTTCCTGTCTGGTATGTCTGGCAGGTTAATAGAATTAATGAATTCACAAATGTGACCGGCTCTACAAAAAGGTGTATTAAGTCGCAAAAAACGAAATTGAGTTATATACATGGTTAGAAAGCCCACAACGTAAGCTTTCATTTGGTATATAATAGAGCTCCATGGCCCCTCCCCTTTTGGAGATATGCCGTGTTTACATATTGATTACTTCCTAGGAGTTCAAATTACACAACTGAGAAAACAGGCTTTGAAAAAGCCGGCTCTGTTGTACTACAACAGAACGATGCACACAAAATGGGATTTTTTCCCACTTTATTCATCAAAATCAACATTTCTTTGAATGAAACCTGAATGAATTAAAGATTTCATTCATGACAAAAAATAAAAATCACATTTTGATGAAATGTTTACCCTCTCAATGTTGAGCGGGCTATTACATGATAATGCACAGCGCGACTTAATACACCTTTTTGTAGAGCCGGTCACAAATCATCAACGGTAATCAAGCTAAATCTTGGGCTTTTTTTACCTTCTAAACTGCAAGTATTTTTATTTTGTTTTCCTTCATGTTCAAAAGTGACCAATTATTGGGGGAACTTATTTTTAGACAGCTAGCCCTCCAAGATTGTGATTACCTTGTCATGTTGGCCCCACATTACCAAAGTGGGCACAGTGATAGATGCCATGTTGGTCCGCAGGCAATCTTTGGAATTAGGACTCATCATATCACTTATGACTGCAAAAAAAAAAAACAGTTGCAAAGTTGAAAAAGCTTACTTGTAAAGATATTAATGATTCTAAACTCCCTGTGAAATTATTCTGTATGGCATACTGTCATTTTGAAGAACAAAGCAAGGCTTTTAAGACCGAGATAGCTTTAAATGATGAAATCAAAATCTCAATTTTCATTTTTGCCTCAAAGTGTCTCATTTACTCGTGCTGGGTCACATATATTGTAACAGGCCGACTTCATAAAAACAAACATCGATGGAAACAGTTTTCGAGACCGAGAACAGGGGCCAATTTCATAGAGCTGCTAAGCGCAAAAATTTGCTTAGCACAAAAAAGTCTTGCTCATTAAAAACAGGTTACGAGCCAAAATCCTACGGGTTTTTCATGCTAACCAGCTGATTATCAATCGAAAACAATAAAGTTCACGTGACAATTTGGTCTGTAACTTTGTTTTTGCCATGAACAATTTTTCATGCTAAGCACATTTGTGTGCTTAGCAGCTCTATGAAATTGGCCCCAGGTCTCGAGACCGCCATCACTGTAACGGGTACTCATTTCCATAATCTGGAACCTGTTCCTGACATCAACAGTTGGGTACTTGGATACCCAGTTTTCAGCACACCCCTACATGGCGGTCATGGCTAGACTGGCACCAAAAGTTCCAAAATCAGAGATTCTTTAATCCTCACCTTTTTTGTAGAACGCATTGTTGTTTTTTCTTAGTAGCCTCATTCCTTTCCAGTACTGTAATAAAAAAAACGAGAAAAAAAAAGTTGACAAAACCCCAAAACTGACAATTAACCCTTCGCACCGCAGGATCCGTGATGCGGCCATAGCATACCGCTGTTACTTCCGTGGGGCCCCCACTGCGGGCCCTAAACATTTTCACTTCGCAAGCACGTCCTTTTTCGTTAATGTAAAAAATATCAATGATGGTACACTCACGCAACGATATTACGCGATTTACAATATAAATACGAGAGTTTACCAGCGTAAATAATGAAACAATTAAGCTACTGTTGATTTTTGTTTTCACGGCGGTGGGCTTCTGTTCGCTATGTTGGCGAGTGGGTAGGTGTACGAACCGTGCTATCTTAGTGTGGACTTGGTAACAAAAGATGTCCACACTTAACACAAACCTGAAACCTTCTGTGAGCATAGCCAAGTCCACACAAGGTTTCCCCTCTTGGATAAAGAACGCTAGAGGTAAAACAGGTTAGGGTTACATAGAAAAATTATTCTAGGGTATAACAGTCACAAATGTGGATTGGAAAAAACCTCATGGTGTGAGAAATATTAGTATTTAGTGAAATTTGATCGATAGTTCTTAACTACATTAACCCTCCTATATACAGGGCAGTTACCATAGAGCTGTCAGACCTTTCAAAACCTTTCAAGTTTTCTGGACTGAAAGGTTTTGAAAGGCGAGAAAGCTGTCTGACAAAAGGAACCTATGAAAGGTTTTGAAAGGTAAAACAACTCTCTGAAGAAACAGGTGTGAGAAAAAAAATACCTTTCAAGTTTCTGGACTGAAAGGTTTTGAAAGGTGAGAAAACTGTCTGACAAAAAAACCTATGAAAGATTTTGAAATGTAAAACAACTCTCTGAACAAACTTTTGTGAAAAAAAAAAAAAACTTTCAAAAGGTTTTGAAAGGTGTAGTAGTGCAGTAGCAAAAAATTCTGGAGCGTTTTGAAAGGTTCATACTTATTGATAGCCATTTTGCCCATTAAGCAGATTTTGAAAGGTTTTGAAAGGTAAAACCATAAGAGGGTTAATACAAAGGATGTCCACACACACAGCTTTACCTTGCATACGTACTGTGGACATTCCTTTGTCTTCGTGTAGTTAAAAAACGTTGACTAAATACTCATTTTTCTCGCTTCCCTAAAACAAATTTACCCTCAAATTTTGATTATGGGCCTCTCAGCTGTTCCTTCTATCTTTTCTATATATAACCCTAACCCGTTTTTCCTCTATATAGCGCTCTTTTTCGGAAACTGAAAAACAGATTGTGGACCTGGGCAAGTCAACAAACCGTAACCTCTTCCCGCATCGTGTGGACCTATATTGTTCGGAGGTCCACAGTGCGTATGCAAGACTAACTCAGTGATACATGTACCGGTAGTAAGGTTTGCATAATTAGGTGTGTGGAATGTTTACTCGGCCCATTCTATCCTGGTATATTACGGTTTCAATGCCATGTACATGTATGTATCACAGCTTTACAAGGGTATCACAGCTTTACAAGTGGTTTCTTGGGAATAGCTGTTTTTCTAACACTGAAGCACATGCGTCTAATTTGCATATTAGATCACGCCCTATTGCCGCCACTGCAAAATTCGCGGTTGTACAGTTCATGGACCGAGTGCAGTTGCTGTAACCTGTGTGTTACGTTACCCGTGTTGGGCTGTAACACTTGGTACTTGTTTTATCTAAATAGGTTAGCCACGTAAATGTGACGCGGTATGTCAAAATCAGGCACTTTTGAGCAAGAAGTTAATTTTGAGTTGCTGCAATTTTAGTAAAATGTAGACCTTGCTTTTTATAGGATATTCCAAAGTAAAAATATTGAATTTTGAAATCATATTGTCTGAAATGTAAAAAAAATTGAGTTTTAAAAAATAATTATGCTTTGTCAATAAATTTTATGTTTGAAAAAGTTTTGTTTGCAGAACAGAAACATAAATTCCCAAATTGCTGAAAATTAACCCACATCATTTTGCAGCTGTTTCTCCATTCATAGCTCTGCCCAATTCTACCTGTCACAATTATGAAATGAAGTAATTGATATACGACGATAAAACAAACAACCCACCAGACTTGGGACATAGGGAACTTCATACATCAAGAAGGGCACCATCTTGACGTAATCTTCTTCCTTTTCTGGCAACAAGCCATTGCGGAGTCTGCCGTCACTTACAGCAAGCTCAAACTCACTCGGTATCTTGGAATTGATCCCTGATGAAAAGGGAAAAAAGAGATAAGTCCAAGGTTCAGTAAAGAAATGGACAGTGAGCAGGATCTGAACCCAAGACCTCTGGAACATGGTGTAGGGTCCCCAGGCATCATCGGTGTCTCCATGGATATGTAGATTTAAGGCTGCCGATGAGAAATACAAAACAAAGACATTGACAAATTGGGCATCTGCCAACATAGGGCTGAAGAGCTCAATTGTGACCCGCTATGTGAAAATGAGTCAGATGTCGCACAGTGCGCTTACAAGATTTGGGTGGTTGAATGCGGAGAGGGGGTTTTCGTACGAAATTTTGATATTTCTATTTTATGATTTTCACCTTGGTTAGGATCTATATTTTCAATTTCTACATTAAAACATGCTGAATTCAATCAGATTTAGTGAGAAAAACTGGTTTTGTATCTGCAAAATCGTCAAAATTAAAACCAGTGTATCACAAAAACGCAACATGCTACAGACATCCAATATATATCAAATCAAAGAGGGCGGTGCACCCTTTCTAACCGTAAACATACCTCTGTTTGTCAAATTTTTGACATCTGTCTCATTTTCACAGAGTAGGTTACAATTAATGAAATGTCGGAGCAGCAATCCAGAGGTCACAGGTTCAAATCCTGCTACAATCATGTTTAATTTTTTTCATTCATTCTTACAGCTATTATAATGTATAATTCTGCTAAATTTGTACATGTATTGGGTTTTACCTTTCACAAACTAAGCACTGTATATTCAGCACTGTAGTAGAGCTAACAAACAAAATCACAAGTTGCTTGGGTGGGATTCGAACCAAGTACCTCCTGCTTTGAAATTGATACTAGTATGATATGAATTCAGATACCAACTGTATAACATGTATATATGTGACCTGGCACCACGAAATGGGTGGAAAGTCGAAAAATTACAAAATTGACATTATTACATTTCTAGAAAGAAGAAGTTCTAAGCTTTCAAATGATGTATTGTGTGTTACTTTAGCTTATTCCTAGCCGCCGCTATACTCTTTTGAAATAGCTGAAGTCATGCTACCTTGTTTTGAGAAAACGGAGTTCAAAGTCTGTGAACCGTGCCAACTATACTATCACTCAGTGCAATTCAGCAACAACAAAACTCACTTTAGAGTTTTAATTGAGCTATACAATTTTGGGACATGATAAAGATTGTTTTTTTTGTATGTAAAAACGTCAAAAACTTGAAACCAACCTTCCACTTGAAAAATTGACATTTCGACCAATTGGCCGTGTGCGACTTTCCACTCATTTCGTGGTGCCAGGTCACATATGGGCAAATATTTCACTGCTAAGCATACTCGTAGGTCCAGGAAGAGTTAGTTGGCCATAGTCCTTGATCAAATGAAGTCTTGCAAAATGAATCTTAAAGACGGGGTTTTTAGTTTTTTGCATGCATTTGAAAGCCCATCGTTTGCTCTTTATTTTGGTGTATCACTCAGGTCAACACCTTATAATGTACAGTGGTTATATGTAACCTGGCACCACAAAATGAGCGGAAAGTCGCACGTGGCCAAAACGAATTATTGGCCGAAACGCAATTTTTTAAGTGGGAGGTTGGTTTTGAGTTGTTAACGTTTTTACATACACAAAAACATTCTTTATCATATCCCAAAATTGTATAGCTCAATTAAAACTCTAAAGTGTGTTTTTTAGTGGCTGAATTGCACCAAGTAATAGTATATAGTTGGCACGGTTCTCAGACTTTGAACTCCGTTTTCTCAAAACAAAGGAGTATAGCAGCGGCTATGAATAAGCTACAGCAACACACAATATTGAAAGCTTGGGACTTCTTCTTTCTAGAAATGTAATAAAGTCAACGTTTTTATTTTGCGACTTTCCACCTATTTCGTGGTGCCAGGTCACATATGGGTGAAAGGGTTGACAGTTTCCATTGATGTATGTTGTGTAGGACACTGTAAAAAGGCTAATGACTCAATATAAGGTCTGGTGACTTGCGACTCATTTCACAGGGTTGGGTCACAAATGTGTTGCTTCTTTATCTGTGTTTTATCTTAACTGTAATGTAGCAATTTGTCAATGTTGTTTACGGGACAGCCAAAACAATCTGTCATTCTTTCAAAAATTGCTACAACGAAAACATTTGACCTCATTTTACACGATAACAAATGAGTTGGCATCAAGCCAATACACGTTTACATGGAGGTGATCCAACTAGTGCCTTTGGTTATATTTGTACTTTTGTACTGACATCTATCTTATGTCTCTAAACAAAAACTATTTTCTGATAGACTTCCCATACCTTTATCATAGGGGCATGCCATACCAAATAAAAGTTGAAATGTTTTGAAATGTTTAGCTATTTTCTGTGAGAGATATTCTATATAATGTGCTGGGGAGTAATTCTACCTTTCAAAACATTTCAAAAGGTTTTGAAAGGTCAAACCATGTATACCTTTCAAAAGGTATTGAAAGGTGTGGTAGTGCAGTAGCAACAAATTCTTGAGCGTTTTGAAAGGTTCATACTTTTTTTATATCCATTTTGCCCAGTAAGCAGATTTTGAAAGGTTTTGAAAGGTGAAACCATATAGGAGGGTTAATGCAAATCACTCATCGCAAGATCAAAGGCCACTTGAGGTGTGGGCTACAGAGCAGTGTTGAAGTGTTGAAGAACCAGCCCCTCACACTGAAACAAGACAATTGTTAACTTTAGAGTATGAATAGGGTTGGCAACCTTTGACATTGTGACCTTTGACCTAGCAACCCACAGTATAACCTCACTCAACGTGTACATGTCGTATCTATTACTGACCTGCTGGGCAGAACATGGTGAGTTTAGCCAGATCTTCCGAGTACTTAGCCGCATAAACCCCGGCCACGCCCCCTCCCATGGACATGCCTACCAGATGGAACGGCCTCTTCCGTAGCGCTACAGCCTGTGTGAACTGAAAACCAAAAGAGAAAACGATGTTACAAATAAACTTTAAGCCAAAATATTGTGTAATAGGAAACCATCAGTTTTTGCTGAAATTCTTTGGACAAGCGTGATATGTTCTGTCATATTTAGACCCTACCGTAGCACAGTTTTAAACGAGTTTTGTTTCTTGATTTTCAATAACCCCCTGCTGCCTCTTCGGGGTACTTCACCTAATCTGCCAAAATCCATCTTATTAGAACCATCACTGATGCCATATGTGACCGGCTCTACAAAAAGGTGTCTTATGTCGCGAAAAAATGAAATTGAGTTATATACATGGTTAGAAAGCCCACAACGTAAGCTTTCATTTAGTATATAATAGAGATCCATACCCCCTTTAATTTTGGAGACATGACGTGTTTACATATTGATTACTTTCTCAAAGTTCAAATTACACAACTGAGCAAACAGGCTTTAAAATAGTCGGCTCTGTTGTACTACAACAGAACGATGCACACAAAAACATTTCCACTTTATTCGTAAATAAATCATCATTTCTTTTAATGAAACCTTAAACTGTAAGTATTAAAGATGTCATTCATGACAACAAATACAAATCACATTTTTATGAAATGTTTACCCTCTCAACGTTGAGCTGGCCATTACATGATAGTGCATAGCGCGACTTAAGACACCTTTTTGTAGAGCCGGTCACATATATGACAACACTGCTGGATCCTAGACAAAATTCATCAATTGCACCGGCACTGCTTCAGGCCTCCTGGACCAAGTCAATCATAATCTATTTTGTTTCACGCCAGGCCTTTAGGACTAGGTCCGCCAAAATCCAACAATTTTTTTCGGTTTTTTTGGTTTTTTTGGGGGGGTTGATTTTGGTAGATTAGGACGGTTGGAGGTAAAGTAGCAAAAGGTTGTCATCCCAAATATGTCAAAAATAAACTGTATTAAAGTGAACAAAGAAAACTAACAGGAGCGGGATTTGAACCTGCGACAACCGGGATACCAGACCAGCGCTCTACCAACTGAGCTACCAGACCGGGATACCAGACCGGCGCTCTACCAACTGAGCTATCTTGCCCTATGTTGGCGGTCTCCCAAATTGTCAGTATCTTTGTTCAGCAGGGGGCGCTAGTCAGAAGTCATAAACACCAGAATGCCGTGTGCCCAGAGATCACGCCCGATTTTATGATACAACCTGGAAAGCGACATTGTGGGGTTCACTCAATAAGGATACAACTTTTTATCTTATAATACACAAATAAACCACAAGGGAAACTGTTACAGTTTCAGACTTGATGACTTGTAAAAACCAATCAATACAAGAAATGCATGACCAACTTCCTCACAAAGCCTCACTGCGGTAAATGACAAGGACTTTATTTTAACAATATTTTAACAACCTTTAACCAATATTGTCATAGATGGGGCTATCAGCATAAAATAATGTGCTGAATTTAAACTTCAATTTTAGGTTTAACTCTTTTCCAGCTGTTTTTTATTTATTTTTTTAATTTTATTATTTGTCAATCTACCTGTCGTATCCTTGCTGCTTGGGCCGGCAGGGAGAAGCTATCGTTCATTCTGCGTGTTGTCTTGCCGTGTCCAGGCATATCTACAGCCACAATGTGCCAATCACTTGGTAAATTCTGCAGGAAATAAAAGGATTATGCTGTAACCTCCCTGAGTACACTATACCTTAAACAGACCCTTAAACCCTAACGATCCCCATTCAGCCAAACTCCAACACAAGGGTTTGGTGGAGTCCGGCTGTTTAGTAGCACAGTTTAATAGCACAGGGTGTTGGGATTTGCAAGGATGAGGAAGGTTCTTAGTAAAACACCCAAAGAAGTTAGAGTTAAAGGAGCACTATGTCCTGAAATTCCCTAATTGTGACACAATCAAGCGGAATGAGTCGGATGTCGGGGAATCCCAAAAATATTTTAATCAGAACTGTGTTCTTCGTTGGTATTTTAACAAATTTACATAACTCGACAACAAAACATCGTATCAACATGGGGTTTTCAGTTTTTAAAACGTACAGATGCCCTCTTTAAAACTACTTGAAAACACATTTTTTGACCGGGGCCGACATCCGACTCATTCCGCTTGATCGTGTCACAATTGGGCTACAAAGCGCGATTTGAACTAAAATTATGTTCATCGGAAAAAGCAATTGAAAGTATTAGGAGAGTCAGGTTGGCGTAGCATTTTTTTCCTCGCCTTCCACCACTATGACCCGGGTTCGAACCTCGCCTGGGCCAATATGTGGATTGGGTTTTTAGGCCCTGCCTGACACAACCATCCTTTAAAAACTGGGCGTGTTTATGTTGTTCTTCTGTAGAACGAGTTTCAGTTTATGGGAACACACAACGTGTATCGAACGTCGTGTCCGATGTAAACACATCTGACAGAGAACAGGCATACACGTCCGTTCATAGCTGGCCGACTCGCACAATGATCCGACCGCTGGCTCAGGTAAGCACTATCTCACGTGATCTCTAGAATGACGTCATAATGGTGAGGTAGAATAATAATTAATAATAATAATAGAAAACAATACCCGAATCAATACCCGAACAAATGGCCACCACATGTCCTGGGCTGCAGAGAAACCGTGGAGGAACAGCATGGAGGGACGAGAGGGGTCAGGCTTGCCTCGCTCAGCAAATGAAAAGGTGTACTTGTTGACGGTGACGGACTTGGACCAGAAGCCGATGTGCCACATCTTGAAGCTGCGGAAAAGCAGAAAGACTCACCAAATTCAATGGCATATTAACCAGTTCGCGCCAGGATTATTTTAACATCACCAAGCCAAGGGGCGGGATTACTTTTAATGAAACTCTATCCGAAGCGGGTTCAGGCCGATAGTGCCGGGAAGCACACCCACGCATTTCCGGCCTTGCTCGCTGCTGACAGACTTTTCCGAACTTGAACTTGGCGTGTTTATGCGTCATCCGTTTTGAATTTGGGGGAAACTTTGCGTTTATATACGTCATCCGGCGCAAACTGGTTAATGCAAAGCTGACAGAGTTCAGATTCGGTTTCGTCTTTTAACATGTCTAACCAGGTCGGGTCAGATGCTGTGTATACACGCACAGTTTTCCCGGAAATCTAAAATAAATGACGGCTGAACTCACCACAAGCAAGGCCAGCGGGGATATAACTGTCAGCACCCAGCTTGCAGCGAGCGAGGCCGGAAATATCAGGGCGTGCTACCCAAAGATGATGGCCTCAATGTCAAAAATAATCCCGGTCCAAACTCATCAAGGAATGTGTCCATTTTTAAAAGATCCCGACAGAATTCCATTTTGCATCATAAACTAACTAGTACATTTGTACAAAAAAACCAATACCGGTATCTAAAAACAAAAATTGACCCACAAATCAAAGTGACCAAGTGAAGCCCGGTTCATACTCAACATGAAAGGCATGAAAGCAAATGCGTGCGTCATGGGGAGTTTTCATGCTGTGAAATTCTAAGGACCTGTTGCAAAATGAAAAGGCCAAAGCGTGATTGTGAACTTGAATGTAAATGCGTGTTGGGTGCCATGGATCACTACACAGTAGTCCAATGGGCCATGCGCACTGAAACATCGCATCGCTAAAGGACTGTTATCACTTGGGCAGTGGTTCTTATGTTTGTTTGTTTTTGTTTTTTTGCCGTCGGGGATCATGATTTGTTTTGTTTTTAAAATTCAACTTTTTGGAACAATTACAGGATATCTAGCGCAATAATTTTGCTGGATGTCTACAATCATTATTTACTTTCAAATAAGTAAGATATTTCTTAATAATTCATTAGTAAATTTTCATTAGTACAATCTTTAAATAGTGTATCCAAGGTGTCTTGCCCAAGGGCAGAAGCGCCATATTCTTGGCAGGCTTCGAACCCACACACCACTGTGCATAAGTCAAACACTGTAACCACCTGACGATGGCACTCTTACAACAAACACTAAAACATCTACATTTTTCTCACCGGGTGTACAGTCTGAAGACCAGGTCTGGACGGAAGTAAACAATGCCAACTACGGCGATAATCAGGGGTGAAAAGAAGAGGAGGAAGGGCAGCAACATGAGACCGATGCACGTCAGCGGTGGCACCAGGGCCAACTTGAATACTGTATGCATCGTGAGGAGGGGTCTGGGTGGGTCCAGGCCGAGGTATAAGGTTGGTTGTCTGAAACCTGTCGCTAACTCTCCTGAAGGGCTGTTGGCTGTTTGAAAGAGAAAAAATATGCCCAAAATGAGTGAGAATAAAATGTAGGCAAAGATAAATGATTGAGACTTTAAGAGATAACCAACCAACAGCAGAACAATTGTAGTGTTAATTTTACCCCTTTGACAAAAGTTCACCCTAAAAAACAAGTTCCCCCTAAGAGAAAAAGAGTTCCCCCTAAGAGAAAAAAAAATTCCCCTAAGCAAAAATAAGTTTCCCCTAAGCAAAAAAAAGTTTCCCCTAAGAAAAAAAAGTTCCCCCTAAGAAAAAAGTTTCCTCTAAAAAAAGTTCCCACTAATAAAAAAAAGTTCCCGTATAAAGAAAAAAGTTCCCCTTTCGAAAAAAACAAGTTCCCCTTCCGAAGAAAAAAAAGTTCCCTCAGAGAGAAATAATGTTCCTCCTAAGAAAAAAGTTCTCTCTCAGAAAACCAAAGTTTCCCCTCAGAAAAAAAGTTCCTCTTAGAAACCCCCCCCCCCCCTGTTTTTGTTAACAGAAGTTACACCACCGTGGCATTTGTGGTGCCGCAACCCCAACATATTCCCTTTCTTTGGCATTCTCTACGGTATGGCCCACTGTCAACCTACCAACAGTTCAAACATTTGTGTCATTTCTCACTCATTCATGTCTTATTCACCAATAGGAGAAATAGAATTGAAATGTACAAGTAAAATTGTATTTAGAATAATGCATACCATTGACACAGGCATCAACTGATTCAACTCTGCAACTAAAATGGATTTTAGACCATCAAATCCAACGTGGCACAATTTGGGAGTCTCTGACAATGACTCGCTGCCAAGCTACCAGGATTACAGCATCCACTTGTGAAACAAATGACAGCATGTAACAGGCTAGAGACAAAAGCTACATATTATCAGCTAGACTTTGTCCCCAGAAGGAATCTGATCTAGTGATCTTTGACCTTCCTATTGTAACATTCCTAATGAACAATTGCCTTTTGTTCCTTGTTTATGTAATCTGTTCTTCCTTGTTGAATATTAAAGGTAGGATACACAATTTGCAGATATCCAAAAAAAATTACTACGGAATTATTAAGAAATGTCTTTTCTTATTTGAAAGTAAATAATGATTGTAGGCATCCAGCAAAAGGATTGCCCTAGATATCCTATAATTGTTCCGAAAAATTTAATTTTATAAAACAACCAAAGAAAACGACATAAGAACCACTGCCTGATGCCGGTTCAAAACGAACGCCGTTTTTTTTGTTTTTCTCAGCATCCAAGATTATAAAACTTCGGACAGGTCAATTAAACGATATTTACGATAAAATACAACCCCCCAAATCCACCCATTTCTAATAATTCAAGCAATAACCAATATTGCTTAAAAATAGGCTACCTGTAATAGGTTCGTGTAAGAATGCTAAAAATAACTAAAAGGGGTGTGGCTACTTTTTTGAAAAAGCACTGTTTGAAACATAAAACATAATTTATCACTATTTTTTAAATCCCTGCTTCGTCTCTGTTCATGCAGTTTGGCAATGGGAATGGAGTCGGAACAGATCCCAAGCTGTAGTTTGGAAAATGGCTTGCCGATGCTGTGCGTTTTCCTTCACAGCATTTTTTTTAGTGAGTGAGACAAGAAAAGATTTATTGAAACAAGAATTATTATCTTATATCAATAAATGTAATAATATTATTGTTGGCAGTGGGATATTTTGGGTGATTTTAGGACATAGTGCCCCTTTGATCCCAACTGGATTCTTCTGGCAGTCTCAGTCTGTTCGTATTTTGTAAACATGACCTTCCGGAATCATCTAAACATCTCAGTGAACATTGGTTTGTTTGTACTTAAATTTAAAAATGGTGCCATTTAACATTTCTTTAAAGGTAGTATACACCATTTGCTTTTATTATTATTATTACTATTATTTATTCGACCCAACAACATGGAATATACAAGGTAGAAACAAGACAAACATTCTCAAAAAGAAAACAAAACAAATTAACAGGTATACAAATGTAATAATAAAAACCGCAGATAGGATGGGAGCCATATCAATATACAAAATAACCGAAGACAAATTTAATAAAAACAACTAGAAAATGCAACAAAATATGTGGGGCCAGGGAAAGCAAAAGTAAAATTAACTACTGTTACCCGCAGGTATGCTATCCCACACATATTTACACAGGGACAAACAGATGTAGCAAAAACACACAACAAAAACAATACTAATTGGCCCCCATTGATAAACTAATGATGTCATTAACCGGATAAATCTTGCTGTAATTTTTGAAAATGGGTGGGTTAGGGGATTCATATTTTATAGTCAATATTGTGATGCTGACCCGTTTAAAGTTTTGTGTTCATAGAAGATGGAAAAACCAAGAAAAAAAGTGTTGTTCCTGATGTCTGGTTCCTTGACTTCCTTCAGACAAATTCAATAAATAAGGGGGAATATTTAAAAATAGGTTTTTTTTCAAACGATTTCCGGCTGTCAATCGATTAAAATTGATACAAAATTTGATTTTTCTTGAAAACCACATCACATCAGGTGCCGTAATTTCACAGGATGCTAGAGTCGGTTATTCACCGACAGTCAATTAAGGTACATTTCATAATAATTCAATAGTTTTGTGTTTTGATGTTTGCAAATGGTGTATTCTACCTTTAAGTTTAACCCTTGCTTTGCTACACCATACAGGGGCCAATTTCATAGAGCTGCTAAGCAAAAAAATTTGCTTAGCACAAAAAGTCTAGCTCAATAAAAACAGGTTACCAGCCAAAATTATACGTGTTTTTTATGCTAAGCTATTAAGAACAGCTGATTATTAATCCAGAACAATAAAGATCAGGTGAAAATTTGGTCTGTAACCTTGTTTTTGCCAAGGACAAATTGTCATGTTAAGCAAATTTTTGTGCTTAGCAGCTCTATAAAATTGGCCCCAGGCTATAAAGTTCAATATTTGGAAAGTTTATTCCAAATGCATTTTCAACGACAATGAAAATGTTTCTCAGTCCCAGATTCATGTCTTTTTAACATTTTTGCAATGACTGACCTTCACTTATGACGCAGGGAGTCTAAAAAAAAAAAATATAACGGAATGCCGCACCTAGAATGTGAAACCAACATAGATAATGGTTTGAAAGATACACCTATCCACTTTAAAATGAGACATCAAACATCCAAATCTGATGTTTCATTGTTTGACAGAGTTTTCCAAGTACTGTACTGTACATGTACATTGTGTTGTGTTGTACATGTATTCGCATTTTTGTATCACTGTGGAGACATGGCTTTGTTCTCGTGTACAAAATGGTTAGAAAGTCGAGCACGTTTTTCAAAATGCTCCCATTTAAACCATAATTTTTTTCCTGGGTTGAAATTTCGACCCAATATACCCTATATTATACCCTAACCCAAACACTAACCCTAACCCACATCCTAATCCTAGTTTTTGAGTAATTTAAGTAAAATCCAAAAATCTAATTCGTAAAATTCCCAATGGAGACCTATTCATCTATAGAAATTTACCCTCCGGAGACGTTTTGTCTCCATTGTACACATTGTGTTCATGTCTCCAGAGGGTACGGTATTTCGCACCATGCCTACCTATACTGTAGTGTACAGGGTACTGTGTGGTGCAGGGTTCTAGCCACGGTGGGCGGCGCCGGGCGGTACCGCCCGGCACTGAAAGTTTTCGCTCGGCACTTGGGTTCAAATTGGCTGTGCCGCCCAGCACAATTTTTATTTATTGGTTTTTATTTTTTTTTTGTTTTTTTTTTAAATCAAATTATGGGCACAAAAGAAAGAGAGGAGATACAAAGTTAATCATGTTCATGTAATAATTTTTTTTATTAACTTAGCTAGACTTTCACAGAAACATGCAAAAATGAACTGGACCCCCGGCCGTGAGGCGCGAGAGCTCCGCTCGCTGTGCACTAAAAAGGTCCAGGCTAAAACCCTGGGGCCAATTTCACGGAGCTGCTAAGCACAGAAATTTGCTTAGCATGAACATTTGTCATTGGTAAAAACAAGGTTATAGACCTAATTTTCACGTGATCTTTGTTGTTTTTGATTGATAATTAGCTGTTTTTTTGCTTAGCATGAAAAACACGTAGAATTTTGGCTGATAACTTGTTTTTAATGAGCAAGACTTTTTTGTGCTAAGCAAATTTTTGTGCTTAGCAGCTCCGTGAAATTGGCCCCAGGTGTGGTGTGTAATAAACTTCGCGCTGTGTGAGTGCGCACATCAGAACTACGCTGCGCATTGAATGGTAAGAAATTGAAATTATAATTATAATTTACGGTACTGAGGGGACATTGGCATGTAACTCCATGAAGGAGAAATAGTTTTGTTTTTTTACACAGTCTAGATCGATAGAGTGGGGTCCAAAATGCATAAATACCAACTTTTGTGGAAAAAAACCTCTAGGTAAAAATGGGTTAGGTTACAGTAGTGAGTGAGTATTTAGGGTTTAACGCCGTACCAGCATCAATGGCCATATTCACGGCGGGAACAAATTTCATTCAACAATTTTTTATTTCATTTAACAATTAATGTGAAGAAGTTACAGTTTTAGAGGTGGGAGGAAAACCCCAGAAGAATATCCTGGGGAAAAACCCACGGAGTCAGGCAGGGACTGAAAACCCAATCCACATATTGGCCCAGGCCGGATTCGAACCCGGGTCATAGTGGTGGAAGGCGAGGAAAGAACCGCTACACCAACCCGACTCCCTAGGTTACAGTAAAGATTGAAAATGTTTGTGCACGTCTCTATGGGGATGTCTCCCTAATGCATTATTATTAATGTATTATTTTGCATTGCCACTCGCGATTGCAAGCAATGTGCGCCATCTCTGCCCGAGAGCGAGTGGCTTTTCCTCAGCACGCAGCCACAGTACAGCTTGTGCCATCTCATGAAACAGTCGCTGCTTACCCTGTGACCCGGGGCCAATTTCATAGAGCTGCTAAGCAAAAAGATTTGCTTAGCACCAAAAAGTCTTGCTCATTAAAAACAGTTTACCAGCCAAAATTATACGTGTTTTTCATGCTAAGCACAAAAAAGGCTGATTATCAATCCAGAACAATAAAGATCAGGTGAAAATTTGGTCTGTAACCTTATTTTTGCCAAGGACAAATTGTCATGCTAAGCAAATTGTTGTGCTTAGCAGCTCTATGAAATTGGCCCCTGGCCGAGCGCTTGTTTACGTTTATTTACGACACGATCGATACACTTTGACCTGTGACATCACAGGCATCCCACAAATGGCACAATGACGTCACATGTTTATTACATCTGTATTCAAATTAGACCCAATAAATTGGGGCGTTTTCACTCCTTTTTCGAATTTTGGAATTTGTCTGTCGTTCTAATTCAAATGTGCCAGGCAGTATGCACACACATCGTGCTTTACCTAAAATTTGCTTAGTTAAGAGTGACGTCGCAGGTCAATTCCCTGTACAAATTGATGAATGGCATATGAATGGAGGGCTTCCCCTTTGCCTGGCGGCGTGTGCAATAGGTGGAACAGCCTCCCTCCAACCAACCATGACAAAGGCAGCACAACATGAAGCAGCGCACACTGATTGATATTATTTCAGGTTTGTTTCCTATTCGACCAATCCCATGAATAGGTGGCTATAAACTTAGGACCTAGGTCTACGGATTCGTGCTTACCTCATAAAATTGATGATCGAAGAATTAAAGATCGAGGTAGGTAGAAATACAGGACACCGGGCCTAAAACTGTTTTATCAATCATCACGTGCACTGCAGTGCTACTGCTAGCTCCTCCAGTCCAGTGTTCACGTAAATCATCAACTGCACATTTGATATAAAAACATCAACTACACTTTTGAACGTATATTTGATGTTTTGTTTGCGTCAAATACCGTTTGCCAAACCCCAGCTTAGGCTCCACTGTGGCTCTATCATAATTGCCAAACTGCATAAACGAAACGTTGACTTTACATGGCCGGGTTTTGTGCCTGGCCGTTCGAGCAGAATCCGGGCAGAATTCAGCAGAATTCGAGTAGAATCCAAAATAATGCACGATAAACATGATTATCTCGAGTGCTAACCATTACTACACCATGGGACGACTTGTTTTCGTTTGACTTCAATTTATTTTTACATAAATGAAAAGGAAATAAACCAACTTTTTGTTTTCATTGGCACAACTGAAAGATGCGGCTGACTTACACCATTACACCCTGGGACCACTTGACATTATTAAAGTCATGTTTTCGTTTGATTTGTTTTCTTCACATAAATGAAAAGAAATAAACCAACTTTTTGTTTTCATTGGCACAACACACCCGCAATTCACAAAAGGAACTGAATTAACTAACCAAAACAACCCAATTCAAGCTGGCCAGGATTGACAAAAGTATAATACAGAACACTGCGACTCGAAAGCCTGTCAATCTTTAGTGAACAAAATGATCCCGAAAAAAGAATTTATGATTCTTGTGTCCAAGTTTGAGGAATCATTTATACGCTGCAGAATTCAAACATTGAACACGGCGGGTCTTTGGACGACAAACGACGCTGGATATTCGCAATTTTGTCGTATACGATTAAATGATTGGGTAGCTGTATATAATTTGACGACGTCGGGAATAACCACGGTGCGATTGGACACGCTACATCTTAGCCCCGCTTATACAATCTACGTTACCTGTATTTGCATACGAGACGAGTGCGCTAGAAATCTAGCGCAAAATAAAGAAAACATAATATTTCATAGATGGTTAAACAAGGCGTTCGGTCGTCTTCAGTTGATTTGCATAATTAGTAGCCGCGTGAGGTCGCTGTTCGCGCTGTAATTTTGCACTGCTATAACTAGCTGCAGCGCGCGGCGTGGATTTGGGACCGATATAAACGACGAACGCCTTGTACAAGGCCAGCAATTTAAAGCCGCAGTTTATGGTGTTGGTATTTTTAATTTCAACATACAGTTGATGTTTTGTAATGAAGATAACATGGAATTGGTTTGCATTTTATCACAAATTTAACTTTATTATTTACAAATTCACACAATATGCCGAACAGAGTGCACATAGTGTTCACCAACATTTCTTACATTCATAAATATTAAACACTGTAAAAGTCTATATTCAACTCAAATACAAAGAAATTACGTTTAATAACTAAAATAATCACATCCACATGTTCATAATAACAAATTTATAAAACAAGTGGCATTGCAAGATGAGAATTTTATTACCGTTTTGATAATTTGTCGTTATAAGTTAACGCTTTCCAAAAAGAAGAAATATTTATTATAACTTTAAATTAGACAGAAACGGCACGATTAATAAAAAATTACTACATTTGAAGTAGAAGACAGAATTTAAGAAACTAAGCATGGGATGATTGGTGACATGTTCTCAGTAAACGTAAGTGTTATCTTCAACATTTGTTACTCGTCACAAAATACTCAGATTGCTGCAAACAATTTTGAGTTAATTTTCTCTTTTTTCTGAAAATTTGTCTCCAACTTCCAATATCTATTAAATTGATACAAATTACAATTGAGGGATTTTGATACAGGCATTGATCAACTAAATATCGAGTGTGCGATTGTAATGTCTCTAGGGAAAATAAATATTTCAATAAATAATAAATAAAAATAAAACGTTACTTCTGTTGTTTTTTGCAATGTATTATCGTTGTTAAATAAACAGCTCACAAATGTGTCAAATTTTAGTTGTATCAGCTCATAAAAATCATTAAGGCATCCCTTGCAATTATTTATTAAAAATCTGTATCGATCTTTGTAAGTCTTTTGGTAAAGCTGGTGCATTTAATGTGCATCAGAATAATTTATCATCATATACTGATATTTATTTGGGGATAGATTTGCCATATACATGCCGCTAGGGGCGGGAAATCCACTAAATGTTTTTTTGTTTATGATTCGGAATTAAGTTTCTTAGCTTTTTTCTTTTTCAAAGCTTACCATACACAGTCACCATTTATCAATGCAGACCATGAGTTACTGTAGATCAACATTTCTCAGTAGCTTTACAAAAAAGTAGTGCGAGGACATTTTTGAGAGTTCTAAAACTAAGGTTTATAACAACCAAACTCCATAGGAGTGTTTTTTTAATATTTTATTAGGACCCATAGATCAGCCAAACGACAAGAACATATTTTGTACTTGGATCAAATTTGGGACAATGAGCACCATGTAAACAAAAATTGGTAGCTTGCATACAGAGTCGTGTAAAATATGCTGTAGGACTGTTCAAGATTCCAGGTGGGTACAGATGATGAAATAACAAGTGTCTACAGAAATAATATTAATGATAAACCATTTATAACCCTGCGACGTGCCGCTGAGCTTTTTTTCAAAGCCGCTTCGCCGTAAAAAAACTATTACTATTTCATCCTGCGTTAAAACAATCTCATATTACATGTATTCCTAGTTCAAAGCAAGCCGAATAACATGGTAAACATGGTAAACCAAACAGCATGGGGGTATTACACGAAATACAAGCGACTTTAAAAAAAAGTACAAACGCGCATTCGTGTAAAAAAAAAAGTCGCACGTCACAAGGTTAAGACTCATTTAACCCCAACCGTGCAGAAACCATCCATTTCACTGTGCCTTTTCACGTACCCTAGAGGTTAGGGTTAATAGAAACACCAGACAGCACAATGTTTTATGTACACAGTCTGTTACACCCAGTTTCAGTCACGGCAAACCAAATTAAAACTAAGGCCATGTCCGAAACGAGTGTCTAGAGCTACAGTCTACGTCTACAGCTACAGCTACGTCTACGTAGGCGCTAAGGTAAATGGAATTCGAACGTGGCTACGGTAGAGCCTACGGCTAGTTATTGCGCCCCCAAGCGATGCTTGAATTAGTGTTTGCAAAATTACGATGTAAGAATTTACAACATTATCGTCTGCTAGATGTTACGCAATGTTTGTTTACAGCCAGTCAAAAAAACTTGATGATATTGACGTATTTGTCGATCTGTTAGTTTCAATTCAATGCACTATCATTAAAAAATAAACGAAAATTTGCTCCAAAATTAACGTTAGTGCTGCCGCCATTTTGTTTTGCCTGAGCTAGACAACTTCTTTTACGGCTAGATTTTTGTGACGTTGTAACCGTAGCTGTAGCTCTAGACGGCATTTCGAACAGCGCTACAAAATGGCCGACGCAGACAATAGCCGTAGCTGTAGCTCTAGACACCCGTTTCGGACACGGCCTGAGTCAATCTAACAACTCCAGCACTTGATCTTTCGCAATCTAGTGCGCCTAGTCGCTGCTAATTGTTTATTAAAGACGTCTGACTTTGACAGACTTAATTCACTCATTTGGTTCGACGCAACTCTGGAACACCTGTCTGAACCAGGTTTTACATTGGACAAGGAAAATGACACGTATATTCGAGCCTAAATACATGTACAATGTAGGAAATCTAGTTCAGTTCTGTGTACAGCCTGCTTACGGTTCTAGTGATAAGACACATGAACATGACTACATGTACATCACTTAATAGTGTTTTTGTTTATATATATATATAACTGGTAATTTTTATGTAATTGTTTTTATGTAAATGAGGATAATGTGAATTTAATGAAATGCACACACTATTCTTTTGCAATTTGTAGTCCGTTTTTAGTATTAAATAGTGAATATTACTCACGTGTGGGAAAAAAATAATTACTGCTATTAAATAGAGCATTTACAATGAATTTATATTATGTACAGAGGTTTTAGTATTAATAACGGATGAGAGCTATCTTCTTTTCCCAATGCGATATTTTCTACAAATAAATTAAAAATCCTACTTCCAAATTTGGCGAGGAAAAACAAAATGACAGCATATTCTGTTTTCTGCAACATGACCATGTTTTAAATACTGAAAATATGAAAAACTAACGACACAACTCATTACTTGGGATTTGCCTTTTTGATGAGCTGTAACTACATGTAGGTTGTGATGGACTTTTGATAAGCCTTTTTGAACTTGTGACTCGGCTTACAATTACCCTGTGACTGACTGGGGGGACTAGACTTCCGATGGATTTGTAAAAGATTGCGACGGACTTGTCCCGATTGTCCATGGTGCCCCGTTGTTTAGTTGGTGTCCATGTCATCGCCATCTTCCGACGCATCCCCACTTGATGACTGCTGACCGTTTGTGATTGCACCGTTACTGATCTCGCCGTCTTCATCGGCGCTAGCCTGCGAGATTGTGGCCGGAATTCCCGACCTGGATGGGATGAGACAGTCTTTCCGGATGTAGAATAGTACATAGGCTCCTTTCGTCTGCGAGGTAAAATAAGCAAAACAAGGTCATCACTGTACCCGCCAATAACCTTTATATCGCAAAAACTAACAGGAAAGACTATGATGCGTGTAGGCTTTTACCCAGTTAGCGCCGGGATTATTTTAACATCAACAAGCCGACGCGCGGGATTATTTTTAACGAAACTCGATCCGAAGCAGGTTCAGGCCGCCAGTACTGGGAAGCACACCCACGCATTTCCGGCCTTGCTCGCTGCTGACAGACATTTCCGGTCTTGCTCGTGGCGTGTTTATGAATACCTCATCCGTTTTGAATCTGGGGAAAACTTTGCGTTTATATGCGTCATCCGGCGCAAACTGGTTAATAACATGAATTTTCAATGACTTTTTTCAGGACAAAAATATGAAACTGACAGAAAAAACAATTATCACTAGCGGATAACTGCAGTACACATATCGGATAAAAATGACAGACACATATGAACTACGCTAAGTGTACTCACCACCACCGAATCACCGTCTACCCCGGATACTGTGCTGTCGTCAAAGTTGTACCATTTTTTCGTTTTGATGTTCTTTGCATATGAAAAATCTGGACAGAAAACGGTGGAATAGGTTTTAGGTGGCAAAACTCTATAAAGGTATATGTATTTGTTTGACAATGAAGCGTAATGAATTACAATCGCATATTACAGACTTGTCCACAGATTACCATCGATTACCATCGATAATTTTGCCAAGCAATTGCTTGATTTTCAATTATTAAGTTCTATGAATAAAAACAAAAAAGAGTCAAGAGAAACTGTTCCAGCACCAGAATAATTTTGAAAAGAACCCATTTCGTAAACCAACCATATTATCAGAAGGCATCTTAAAACTCAAACACCTTGCCAAAAAAGGGCAGGTGATTTTTGTTGCGTTAATGTTGGCCTATTTACCTATACAACAGTAGAGACATTTAAACAGTACGTAATATTAACTTAAAGGTAGGATACATCATTTGCAGATATCAAAATTGTTTACTACTACAGAATTATTAAGAAATATCTTACTTATTTGAAAATAAATAATGATTGTAGGCATCCAGCAAAATGATTGCACTAGACATCTTGTAATTGTTCCTAAAAAATTGATTTTTTTTTTTTAAATCCTGATCGGCAGACGGCGATGGCAAAATAAAATAAGAACAACATAAGAACCACTGCCTGACCCCGGTTTAAAAACAAATGCCGTTTTTCTTGCTTTTCTCAGCATCCATGATAGTAAAACTTCGAACAGGTCAGTTAAACGATATTTACTATTAAATACAACACCCCAAATCCACCCATTGATAATTCAAGCAATTACCAATGGTGTATCCTACCTTTAAAATGCTTTTTCATCTAAAACTGGTGGCTTTTTACCCTTAACAGGTTAAAATAAGAGCAAACGAGTTACTTACAATGACCACCTCCGAGACCTCCAAAGTGATTAGCCACAGCAACCAAGTCGTATTGGTGGGTCCCTTCCTTAGGGTTAATTACATACTGTGTCATATCTAAATTCCTGGATTTGAAAGAATACACAACAAATTAACAAAACTTAATATATTTTGAGGGGCTTCCTGCACAATTAAAGGGGTAATATAACTTTTGGAGCTATCCAAAGAGTAACCAACCAAAATACTGTTGAAAAGCTTACTTGTTGTAAAGATATTAATGATTCTAAGCTTCATGTGAAATTATTTCATCTTGCATGCTGTCATTTTAAAGAAAATAACAAAAGAATGCACATTTCCACAAATAATGCGCGCAAGTGTTCGAAAGACGTGTGGCGCACGCGTTAGCGCTACCGTACTGTTGGTCTGTTTAGTGACTCAGCAAATTTTGAATTGAAATCGAAAATCTTAGAATACTGTTTTCTCGGAATATGCAACATTCACAGAGCTAAAATCTTCACCAGGTTGTTTGTCAAGCACCTTTCTTTTTATTTTGAGCACTTTTGCTGCTTTAAACGATAAAAATGCACAACCGACAAATGGTATATTGTCCATTTAACTCCAATATTACTGATGTTAACCACACAGAATACGAAGTAATAATGTTTTTTTTTCTTCAAAGAGTACTGCCTAAATACTTTGGACAATAGTGATTTTTAAGAGTATTCACTATACTTTCCAAGAGTAATCACAATGCTTAAGTATCGGGAAGCAAATATTTTCAAGAGGAATTGTACGCCTAGAAATTCTAATAATTATCCCAAATAATGGTTGGCATCTCTTCTGCAATATAAATCTGTCCATTAGGAAAGAGGGAGGGGGGGGGGGGGGTGAGATACCGATGCCATTAACTTTTAGCAAAAAAAATTAATTATCTAAAGAATGATTTAAACCATTTCATAAAGTTGGGCTGATGAAATTTTTTCGTTTTCTTCAAACCAAGAAACACATCGGCAATGTCAACTTAGCATGAATCTTCTTTTTCTAACGTCTTCTCCGTGACGAATGATTTAAACTATTTCATGAAGTTGGGCTGATGTCAGACTTCAATGCTCTACAGCACAGGGTACCAAACTCAGCATCCTTAAACCTATCCTGTAAGTTTAAATATGAAAGTCCTTAAGAAAAACTTACTCCAGTGGGAAGTTGATGACCGTGTCAAGCTTGTCCCTCCAGAAGCGGGTGTAGGAGAAGCGTTTTAAATGCACCACTAGCACCTTGGGTAGTTGCCACAAGTCAAATTTCTTGGTAGCCTCTTGGTGTTTTTTGCAGTCTGGACAATACCTGAAATGAACAAAATAAATCATACAAATTTAAAATAAAAGTCTGGGAAAATATTAGGAACTGAGATAAGAACTTTTTATGAGGTCCTTGCAGGTTTTAAATACCACTCCTCCAACTCTTTCTCAACAACCAACAAATAATTATTTGCCTTAAAATTTGTTGTGATTTAACTCTTGCTGTGCTACACGCTCCAAAACACTTTTGCTTGCTATTAAGTCAATGGCCTGTAACATAGTAAGAGTTTAACTGCATTGAAGCCACACGCTCCAAGTTATGATAAGCTTTATAAAATATTTCCCAAATTAGCCTATTTGGAGTCTTAAATGATTGCGGTGTGTGTTTTCTTGTGCACTAGATGTTGCACGGTATTGGCATAATCTGGTTGGCTGGCTAAAAGAAAGTAATAATAATAAATAAAGCCGCATTGCGTTTACTAGTGTATAGTGTGGTACTGCTCGCACACGTGTTGGGTACACCCAATTCAATTAGCACCAAAAAAAATTATAATTCCGACCTACCTACCCTATTTTTGAAAGGCATGTAAAGGGAAGAACAGTTTGTTTTGCCTAACCTATTCAGTACTAACTATCAATTTCAATGCAAATGTTCACACAACTTTAGGGGAGAGAAGCCAATAGAAGGATCACAGCAGTTAAAAAGTAGAATATAAATGTTTACAAAACTACACCTTGACAATTTTCTTCGAACCAAGGAACACAAACCGTGCCAACTCACCATGAATCTTCCTTTTCTAACGTTTCTTCTGTGATGAACAGATTGATGCAGTCACTCAAGTCAATGTTGTGTCTGCGCGACGTGCTTTGGTAGTTCATACTGTCATGGATGGTGTACGCCTGCAATAGGTTATTCAAATCCTGCACCGTAAACTTTTGTACACACACATTCGCATTTTTGTATCACTGTGGAGACATGGCTTTGTTCTCGTGTACAAAATAGTTAGAAAGTCGAGCACGTTTTTCAAAATGCTCCCATTTTAACCATAATTTTTTTCCTGGGTTGAAATTTCGACCCAATATACCATATATTATACCCTAACCCAAACACTAACCCTAACCCACATCCTAATCCTATATTTTGAGTAATTTAATTAAAATCCAAATATCTAATTCGTGAAATTCCCAATGGAGACCTATTCATCTATAGAAATTTACCCTCCGGGGACGTTTTGTCTCCATTGTACACATTGTGTTCATGTCTCCAGAGGGTACCGTATTTCGGAACAAAATCGCCATCGTTACATCCCCGCACAGTTACAAACTCTACCAAACCAATCAAACTAAATTTTGCTGAATGAAAAAAAAATCAACACAATCGATAAACATAGTTGCCCGAGTTACTGGTTTTAAAAACTCTATACAATCGATAAGAAAGTCTTACCTCAGCCTCTTCGTCACTGTAGAATTTGTCTTTGGCTTTAGGATACCAGTCTAAAGCTACATATGATCGATCTGCAAAAAGGAAAGACGGTGTCACAAATCTGACAGGCGCAATTGTTCATAAGATCACAAGTAAATAGAGGTCTACTTCCAACAATCTGTCAATTGACTGATCACTAGAAATCACCTACATTTCTTGGTTTCTTCAGCAGCAAAGATTGGCAGCAAAGAAGGTGGAATTTCATAGAATGTGTATAGGGTACCAGTACGATCTTTTATCCAAATAAGAATTTTGATAATAATCTGTTACATTACTTTTAAGATAAATGCATATGATCAAAAGTGCCTTTGAGAAACGCAAACAGCATATTGCCTAGCTATAAAAGAGCCTTAACCCCACTGTTGTTGTCAATCATTTGTTGTAAAATACTACAAAGTATTACAGAATTTATTTGTATACAAGTACACAATACTATATAATACTACATACTTCCTACAGTGGAACGCCGCTATATCGAACATCACGAGATCCACAGATTTTGTTCGGTATATCAATGGTCATTTTTCAAGATGGCGCCCTTCCTTTTAAAGAGCGCCCTCTTGTGACGTACTTCAAATGCACCTTTTATTCATCACACCGAATTCTAGAGCAACTTTTGTTTTTTCCCTTTTATTCATTAAAGAAATAATAGCCACCCATCACTTTTTGACATAAAGCACCAGCCGTTAGACGTTTGGGAATTAAACAGGACCTAAATATAATTTGATATACCCATCGGATTTCTAAAAATCTGTTGACATATTTTCAACAACAATTTTTGGACACAAAAATGTTCGGTATAGCTGAATGTTGGGTATAGCGGTGTTCGGTATAGCGGCATTCCACTGTAATAGTATTTTGTAGCATTAGGCGAGGTAAGAGTTAACCCCAACCGTGCTGAATTCATCCATTTCAGTACAATTTTCTACACAACGTAGGGGATTAGGGCTAAAAAAATAGAAAATCAGTAGCCTATTTCTATCTAGTGAAACATATTTCAAGTGAAGCCTTACTTGTGAATTTGATAGAGTTGCCGTCGTCTTTGAGTTTAGCCAGCTCGGCACTGCCGTAGGAGTTCACCAACGTCAAGCTAAACAGTCCTGGTAGTTTCTTGTCGTCTTCGTCGTCTCGTTTGCTGCCCTCATTATCCTCGCTTGTGTTGTTATCCTGCGTCGAGTCCGAGTCTGAATCCATCTCTGTTTCTGCAGAGAGAAACGATAAATAAGGAAATTGGTTATCTGTGTATGAATATTGATACACTGGGGAAAATTAGTTTTCTTAAAACAAGAAAAAAACAATCTTATTTCAAGAAACAATTACTTCCTAGAACAAATTTTTAGGGAGGGAGACAAGAAAATATTTCTTGAAACAAGAATTATTTCAAGAAATGAAAGAAAATAATTTTGGGCAGTGCATTCTGATGGTCAGCAGTGACAGGAAGACAACCCTTACAGAAAAAAACAAAAAACGTTGTTCGGTACAGCGGGCGTTCGGTACAGCGGGCGTTCGGTACAGCGGGCGTTCGGTACAGCGGGCGTTCGGTACAGCGGGCGTTCGGTACAGCGGGCGTTCGGTACAGCGGGCGTTCGGTACAGCGGGCGTTCGGTACAGCGGGCTGTTCGGTTCAGCGAGGGCAGCGGCGTTCGGGTACAGCGGGCGTTCGGTACAGCGGGCGTTCGGTAGCAGTCGGCGTCGTACAGCGGGCGTTCGGGGTACGAGCGGCTTCGTACAGGTCAGGGCGTTCGGTAACAAGCGGAGCGTGTCGGTATCAGCGGGCGTTCGGATACAGCGGGCGTTCGGTACAGCGGGCGTTCGGTACAGCGGGCGTTCGGTACAGCGGGCGTTCGGTACAGCGGGCGTTCGGTACAGCGGGCGTTCGGTACAGCGGGCGTTCGGTACAGCGGGCGTTCGGTACAGCGGGCGTTCGGTACAGCGGGCGTTCGGTACAGCGGGCGTTCGGTACAGCGGGCGTTCGGTACAGCGGGCGTTCGGTACAGCGGGCGTTCGGTACAGCGGGCGTTCGGTACAGCGGGCGTTCGGTACAGCGGGCGTTCGGTACAGCGGGCGTTCGGTACAGCGGGCGTTCGGTACAGCGGGCGTTCGGTACAGCGGGCGTTCGGTACAGCGGGCGTTCGGTACAGCGGGCGTTCGGTACAGCGGGCGTTCGGTACAGCGGGCGTTCGGTACAGCGGGCGTTCGGTACAGCGGGCGTTCGGTACAGCGGGCGTTCGGTACAGCGGGCGTTCGGTACAGCGGGCGTTCGGTACAGCGGGCGTTCGGTACAGCGGGCGTTCGGTACAGCGGGCATACGGTACAGCGGGCGTTCGGTACAGCACGCTTCAGCCATCAGCATATAGAGCCTCAAACTGGCAACTTTACACAATAAATGTAGCTGGTTCAGTGATTCCATGTATCCACAAATGACTTACCTCCGTTTTCTATGATTTCATTGCCTTCCTTGTCGCTGCATGTCCATTTGTCATTCTCCGGTATACTGACATATCTCCTGAAGAAATAAAAAATTACCAAACATGGCGATCAAAAGCTAAGACTTTTGCTTGAAAACTTCAACTGAATGTACCAGAGTACTTCTAATGAAACAAATATATTAGCACTTTTTTTATGGAGGTTACGCACCACAAGAATGGAAACCTACAAATTGCTACAAAGAAACGTGTAAAGCCTAGTTTATAGTCGTTCACGCGACGATCGACAACTAACGTTCATGATCGCTGGACGCCGAGTCTTTATTGTAGGGTTTATAGTCGTTGCATAACACTTGTAAAAATACGCACAATGGTTGCAATCCAGTCCGTAAGTAAGCCGTCACAACAACTTTAACAGTTTGTGCAATACTGCGGGTTTGGCCAATGAGCGCTGGTAATAAGCATCATACGCAATATGTACTCAACGTTTAAAATAATGCAAAGTGTGACAATCAGGCATTACAACTTCTTAATAAAAGATTATATTTCTCGCTGTTGCGGCTCATTTTTTGTACATGGAGTTCTAGCATATACCATTACAAAATAAATAAATATGTTGACTTGAAAATACTACATTTACAGCCGTTTAATATCGGTTTTTAAATATCAGACAAATGAAAAAAGAATGTTCTCATCGTTCGTGCATAATTACGTGACGTAACAGAAACTTGACCAATGAGTCAGCGATTATGCATATTATGTCACGCAATTATACACGCAACGTCACACGTGCAAATGCGACACAGTCTTGCTCGGAATTTTTCAAGCGATTATAGCAAATATACAAGACGATCTTAGCGAAGGTCATTGCGTGGTCTACGGCGTACGTTAGAGGGCGTCTGCATCGCGCTGCATACCGCAAACAAGACTAGGATGTGATAAGACTGCAGCTCGAGTCTGCCCTTCAATCATTTGTGATGCGATCTGTGAAAACCCGCCACATGGTGGCAAAATAAAAAAATGAGTTCTTTACATCATCTTAAAGCTGAGACCATCCTCTTTCTAATGCTTTTTAAATCAGGTCTCTAGGACATCTACCGTAATTTCCTGCGGTAAAGCCGCACGGCGGTTAAGGCGCAGGTCCCTAAAATCACCCAAAAAAAATTCAAACGTCAACAGATAAAGCGCACTGCCGAATAAGGCGCATGCTTGAACGCACCCAGAAGAACACCAGGCGCCACCCGGTGTAGGTACATCGCCACAAAGGGGTCATTTTGTTGCCTTAGAAGGATCCCACTATTCCAAGCAAGAATTTGCTGAGTACTTGAGTTTATTTGGCACGCAAACAATGTATGAAAACTTCAAACCAGTACTAGTCACAATATCGCACGAGGTTTGCCGATACATATCATTGCTCTATGATATCATGTATCACTGCAGTATAAACTGCATGCACATGTACATCACATGCAGCGATCGCCTGCATGGTATCCCTAATTGCGACACCCCCTAGTCTTTTTTCCAGTCGTTGTGAATGCTCCGTGTGTGTAGTTCGGATGGTAAATTGCATGAAGCCGGAACGTAGACGAAAAAACTTTTAGAAAAAGGCCACATAGTACGGGCCAGCTTTTTATCGCTGTTGTACTGTACGCGTCATGCAGCGCACGCTGTAGTCTTGTTTGCAAGACGATCTTAATCGCGGTATATGCAGCGCGCGTAGGCCACCGATGCGGTAATTTGCGCGTGGTCTACGGCGTACGTTAGAGGGCGCCCCGCATCGCGAAAAACGTCTTGCAAACAAGACTACGCACGCTGCCGAGTGCTAAATCACATACATGTACGGTCGTAGGGGGATCAACACATCGCGGCATTGTTAATGGAAACACGGTCACAATGTCCGGAGAGTTGGACTAATTGGTTGACCGCATTATTGAGTAAGATTGCGGCGTTCAAAGAATTCTTCACACAAAGACCATCACTTTGAACTCAAGCGACATCATATACGGCGCACTGAAAGATAAGGCGCGGCGATGTTTTTGTGGTCTAGAAAGTCAGATAAGCCGCGTCTTTACCGCAGGAAATTACGGTACATCAAAAGTGAACGTCGATTATTGGCGATGCGAATTTCTGAGAAACCAGCGTTTAACTATAGGGTACCAGAATAGCAATAAAAAATCAATTAAAAAAATATATATATTTTTATTTTTTATTTTTTTATTTTGCTTTTATTGGGTCTTGCAACTTTGCGACATCCGAGGGGTTTCACAGATCGCATCATATTTGACAAGAAAATCAAACCACTCACGACATCTTGTTGAGCATGATTCGGTAGAGCTCTGGGTATTTCACCATCTTGCGTGGGATGGGCACCAGCATTGGCTGCCCAAAGAGGTTGTAACTGTGTTGACTGTAGCTGTACGTTGAATTCTTTTGGCTGCAAATAAGATAAACAATACTTTTCATACACGAGATCAATTTCAATCATTAACTCTTATATACCGTGCAGTTACCATAGAGCTGTCAGACCTTTCAAAACCTTTCAAGTTTCCTGGACTAACCCTCTTATGGTTTTACCTTTCAAAACCTTTCAAAATCTGCTTAATGGGCAAAATGGCTATCAATAAGTATGAACCTTTCAAAACGCTCCAGAATTTTTTGCTACTGCACTACTACACCTTTCAAAACCTTTTGAAAGTTTTTTTTTTTTTTCACAAAAGTTTGTTCAGAGAGTTGTTTTACATTTCAAAATCTTTCATAGGTTTTTTTTGTCAGACAGTTTTCTCACCTTTCAAAACCTTTCAGTCCAGAAACTTGAAAGGTATTTTTTTTCTCACACCTGTTTCTTCAGAGAGTTGTTTTACCTTTCAAAACCTTTCATAGGTTCCTTTTGTCAGACAGCTTTCTCACCTTTCAAAACCTTTCAGTCCAGAAAACTTGAAAGGTTTTGAAAGGTCTGACAGCTCTATGGTAACTGCCCTGTATATAGGAGGGCTAAAGGGTTTTGAAAGGTGAGAAAGCTGTCTGACAAAATAAACCTATGAAAGATTTTGAAAGGTAAAACAACTCTCTGAACAAACTGGTGTGAGGTTTTGGAAAGTCTGGCCGTTTTCTGATAGACTTCCCATACCTTTATCATAGGGGCATACCATACCAAATAAAAGTTGAAATGTTTTGAAATGTTTAGCTGTTTTCTGTGAGAGATATTCTATATAATGTGCTGGGGAGTAATTCTACCTTTCAAAACATTCCAAAAGGTTTTGAAAGGTACTGTACTGATATTTGGTTGAGCAATAGCTCCACCTTTCATTTCCTTTCGCAAGGTTTTGGAAGGTCTGGCCGTTTTCTGATAGACTTCCCATACCTTTATCATAGGGTATACCATAGCCCAGTTTTTCTACCTTTCAATTCCTTTCAAAAGGTATTGAAAGGTGTGGTAGTGCAGTAGCAACAAATTCTGGAGCGTTTTGAAAGGTTCATACTTTTTTATATCCATTTTGCCCCGTAAGCAGATTTTGAAAGGTTTTGAAAGGTGAAACCATAGGAGGGTTATGGAATGTATTTTAAGTAGGTAGTATACACCATTTGCTCTGCGAAAATGAGTCTGACGTCGCAAAATACATTTTTACGTAAAGGGCTGTTTATAGTCTCGAAGGGGATTTTTCTTTCAACAAAAAATAATTTTGTTTAAAGGCATTTGGGTTTCTCCGAGACCTATATTTTCAGTTCTGATCGATTAAAAAAGAATGTTTTGATCCCTAAATTAAATTTATTACAGGTTTTGTCATTCTCTTACCATAGCATCTGATGAAGCACTACAATTGTAAATCCTCATTTCTTTTCAAATATATTTTGAATATAACTGAGAAAAAGCAAATCTCCCAAAATTGTAAAAGACCATTGCATTGCACTACAGAGTTGTGCCATATATCAAATGAAAGCTTATTTCCTGCTTTTTCTGACAAACTGTAAAATTGAAGAATTTTTTTTTAACACATCAGACTCATTTTTGCAGAGTGGGTCACATTTGCAAAAAAACAAAAAAAACAAAATTACTAAATTATTATAAAATACTTAACTTGACTGTTAACAGTCTCAAGCATCCTGTGAAATCTTGGGACCTGAGTTTCATTAAGCTGCTTAGCACAACAAATTTGCTTAGCACAACAAAAAGTCTTGCTCGGTAAAAACAGGTTACCAGCCAAAACTCCACGTGTTTTTATGCTTGGTGTATCAACTCAATCAAAACCCAACAGCTGAGAGTGTTGACATGCTGTGTATTGTTATGGCAAGTGGAGTTTGATGGGTTGTGTATTGTCAACTAGCAACAGGTATAATGTGGTGTTGGATTTTGACAGGTTGAGGAAGGTTTCTAGTAAAATTGCTTAGGCAGTTAGGGTTAAAAGACACCCACCCACCTCTTCTCTCGGAGGTAGACTGGGAGAATGACAACCTCTGGATCGTCAGCAACATTGATTGGTACTTCATATCTGAAAAAAAAACGTTTTAAAAAGTCACTTCAACTTAATTTTTTCTTCTTTAATAAACCCTACTACTAATAGACCTGTCAAAAACTTTAACTTGAGTCAAAAACTTGAGTTCCCCGACAGGCCGGGGTAGTTCCCCGACAGGCCGGGGTAGTTCCCCGACAGGCCGGGGTAGTTCCCCGACAGGCCGGGGTAGTTCCCCGACAGGCCGGGGTAGTTCCCCGACAGGCCGGGGTAGTTCCCCGACAGGCCGGGGTAGTTCCCCGACAGGCCGGGGTAGTTCCCCGACAGGCCGGGGTAGTTCCCCGACAGGCCGGGGTAGTTCCCCGACAGGCCGGGGTAGTTCCCCGACAGGCCGGGGTAGTTCCCCGACAGGCCGGGGTAGTTCCCCGACAGGCCGGGGTAGTTCCCCGACAGGCCGGGGTAGTTCCCCGACAGGCCGGGGTAGTTCCCCGACAGGCCGGGGTAGTTCCCCGACAGGCCGGGGAAGTTCCCCGACAGGCCGGGGAAGTTCCCCGACAGGCCGGGGTAGTTCCCCGACAGGCCGGGGTAGTTCCCCGACAGGCCGGGGTAGTTCCCCGACAGGCCGGGGTAGTTCCCCGACAGGCCGGGGGAGTTCCCCGACAGGCCGGGGGAGTTCCCCGACAGGCCGGGGGAGTTCCCCGACAGGCCGGGGGAGTTCCCCGACAGGCCGGGGGAGTTCCCCGACAGGCCGGGGGAGTTCCCCGACAGGCCGGGGGAGTTCCCCGACAGGCCGGGGGAGTTCCCCGACAGGCCGGGGGAGTTCCCCGACAGGCCGGGGGAGTTCCCCGACAGGCCGCGAGTTCCCCGACAGGCCGCGAGTTCCCCGACAGGCCGCGAGTTCCCCGACAGGCCGCGAGTTCCACCGACAGGGCGGGAGTTCCACCGACAGGGAGGGAGTTCCCCGACAGGCCGCATGTTCCACCGACAGGGAGGGAGTTCCCCGACAGGCCGCGAGTTCCCCGACAGGCCGCGAGTTCCCCGACAGGCCGCGAGTTCCCCGACAGGCCGCGAGTTCCCCGACAGGCCGCGAGTTCCCCGACAGGCCGTGAGTTCCCCGACAGGCCGCGAGTTCCCCGACAGGCCGCGAGTTCCCCGACAGGGCGGGAGTTCCACCGACAGGGCAGGAGTTCCACCGACAGGGCGGGAGTTCCACCGACAGGGCGGGAGTTCCACCGACAGGGCGGGAGTTCCACCGACAGGGCGGGAGTTCCACCGACAGGGCGGGAGTTCCACCGACAGGGCGGGAGTTCCACCAACAGGCCGCGAGTTCCACCAACAGGCCGCGAGTTCCCCGACAGGCCGCGAGTTCCCCGACAGGCCGCGAGTTCCACGACAGGCCGCGAGTTCCACGACAGGCCGCGAGTTCCCCGACAGGCCGGGAGTTCCACCGACAGGGCGGGAGTTCGCCGACAGGGCGGGAGTTCGCCGACAGGGCGGGAGTTCCCCGACAGCCCGACAGGCCGGGGGTTCCCCGACAGGCCGGGGGCGGCCCGGTAGACATTCATTTATAAGCCAGCTGATCAGGGGTAACAGCTAAAAAAAAGAACACTATGTATGAAATACTTACACATAAATATCGTCCTTATCTGTAATATTCTTGATGCGATCGTTTGGGGCAAATACTAAGTGGAAACGGTGGTTGTAGACATCAGTTACCACCATCTGAAACAGGATAGAAATACATAGGTATGGTAAAGTGGCTCTCCAAAACCTAATCCAATTTAAACATTGGTTGGCTAACACTCTCCAAAATGCAAGATTGCAACATTGAGGGCAAAAGGGGATTATGGCTGGAGGATAACGGAGGATCCAGGTCATCAGGCCCCAACTGGTGCTGCAGATGCTGGATGATATCGGAGGATTGAGACACTGGCTGGTTAGAATGGAGTTATAAATGTCTTGTTTTGTTTTGTTTAATGATTGAGTAAGATTAGCATTGTAGAATATAATCTTGTTTTACCTTGTCTGACAAGATTTTGGTGATCTTAGACACAGCTTTGCAGATGTCGTACACCATACCCAACTTGGGGACGACAACTTTTATCTGTAGAAGGTACACGCAAACAAAAAGAGCATCACAGATTGATCAGATGTAATACAAGGGGTTTGAAAGAGCAGGAACACATTGGCCAGTCAAAGGACAGAAACTGATATCCCTCTGCATGCAAACAAACAAATGTATCAAAGAATCATCATCAACTTTGCAACTTAACTTGTTCAACTATAATAATAATAATAATAATAATAATTATACCGCACCATTATCTGCCATAAATGACGCTCATGGCGCAAACAAAAATTATATCAAATCAGAAGTAACAAAACAATTAAATTTAACTAAACGAGAATATTTTGAGTGGTCTGAAACAAATATGTCTTCAGGGCAACTTTAAATTCAGAAGCGATGAGATATTGCGAATGCTGAGGAATACTTTGTTCCAAAAATGAGGACCTGCGTCAGAAAATGACTAGCCCTCTCACATACATGTACCCTAGTTCTTATTCATGCAATTTGTTTTTTAAATAGTCCGTCCAGCGATCGCGAAAAAAACAAGAACCTCAGAACCACTGCCTGACGTCGTTTTTCTTGCTTTTTTCAGCATCCATAATTGTAAAACTTCAAACAGATCAGTTAAACGATTTTTACTATAAAATACAACTCCCCCAAATCCACCCATTCATGATAATTCAAACAATTACCAATGGCGTATACTACCTTTAACAGTTGTATTCTTCTCTCCCTAACAAAGGGCTCGGTTGGCCATTTACACTTCTCAAGAACTTTAACCAGTTCGCGCCGGATGACGAATATAAATGCAAAGTTTTCCCCAGATTCAAAACGGATGACGCATAAACACGCCACGAGCAAGGCCGGAAATGTCTGTCAGCAGCGAGCAAGGCCGGAAATGCGTGGGTGTGCTTCCCGGCACTATCAGACTGAACACGCTTCGGATTGAGTTTCGTAAAAAATAATCCCGCCCATCGGCTCGATGATGTTAAAATAATCCCGGCGCAAACTGGTTAAACAAAAATTACTATAAACCAACTAATAAGGATTAATATTATCCCAGCAACCACTATGACCCTTTCAGTGATCACGGTAATTCAGTTTTCCCTCAGCTCAGTCTAAAAGAAACCAAACGCTCTACGTAACCCCTAATTAGGGTATAGTTTCACTACACCACTTAGAGCAGTTGCTGCTTGTATAACCCTACCTGTAACGGTTTGCATTTGGGATCCATCCGAATCAACACAATCTCCATAGACCGCTCTTTCTTGATCGGTAAGGGCAGGCTGAGAAAGCAGAACGGGTCAAAGGTCACGGACACCTTACTGCACTCAGGACAGACCAGGGTGGACTTAAACTGGCCGTGGAAGAGGTCTGTGATGATGGAGTCATTCCGTAGCACGTGATTGTCCCACGATTCCTTGGCAACAACCTGAGTGGTAAATCATAATGCATGTTTAATATACTGAGCCAATACAGCGAAATTGAAGTGTTTACAGTGAGCTTTGCTTTAAAGGTAGGATACACCATTGGTAATTGCTTGAATTATCATGAATGGGTGGATTTGGGGGGTTGCATTTCATAGTAAATATCGTTTAACTGACCTGTTCGAAGTTTTACAATCATGGATGCCGAGAAAAGCACGAAAAACAGCGTTTGTTTTTCACCGGCGCCGAGCAGTTATTCTTATGTTATCTTTGTTTTTTCGCGAACGCCGGACGGCGATCGCGAATTTTTTTTTATAAAATTATATTTTTCGGAATAATTACAGGATATCTAGCGAAATCCTTTGGCTGAATGTCTAGAATCATTATTTACTTTCAATTGAGTAAGATATTTCTTAATAATTCGGTAGTAAATATTTTTGATGTCTGCAAATGGTGTCTCCTACCTTTAAGGTGTAGAACTGCAAATTCACGAGCGTCATCAATTTTTTTTTTAAATTGTTTTTTGTATGTAGCCTGGTTTCATATTTTTTTTATCTAAATATATGACATTCAAACCCCTTCGCTTTAATCGTCTGAAGTTTGTAAAGTTGCTTTGGCTACTAGAGTCTATAATCTGTTCCCGGCATCAACGGTCGGGTTATCGAGTATTCGGATCCAATGCGCAATCACACTGCATGTTCCAGACAAGCGTCATGCAAACATACACGCATGTTGGACTTTAGGCACCTATGTCAAACATAAATCACATAAATTCCAACATTAATTGATCAAAACACCATAGGAGGCCCAAAGGGATTTATCCAATCTTACACTTTCTGTCAGCTAAGTACAATATAGAATGCTTCCTTGATTGATATTGTACCATCTATATATCCTCATTGGTATATTTTCTGTTGCATGCCATTCGAACACTAATGCCCCCTAAGCAAGTTAATAGTATGCTATTGCCCCCTAAACCAGTAAATATTATGCTATTGCCCCTAAACAAGTTAATAGTACAATATTGCCCGCTAAACCAGTTAATAGTACGCTATTGCCCGCTAAACCAGTTAATAGTATGCTATTGCCCACTAAACCAGTTAATAGTATGATATTGCCCCTAAAAAAGTTTACGTGAATTTGTATGTCACTATTAAGTTGGTATTAGTGTGGGTTATATTATTACCAATTGCTCTAGCAGCCTTCATTCAAGTCTATCGGACCAGGGGAAAATAGATCACTACTGCGCTGACTTGCCATAAACCTCTTGTATAACACTCTCCTCCTTCAAACAATACAACATAGGCCACTATACCACTATTGCCCCACAACTATTGCCCCACAACTATTGCCCCACAACTATTGCCCCACAACTATTGCCCCACAACTATTGCCCCACAACTATTGCCCCACAACTATTGCCCCACAACTATTGCCCCACAACTATTGCCCCACCACGTTACCAACCTCGTCGGGTCTGCTATTGCTCTCCTTCATCTCAATGTAAGGCTTCTTATGAATCCTGTTCAGGTCTTCGTGGAGACCGTCTAGCAGGAAGGCCAGGAGCTCTTGGGAATCCTGCTGCTGGAAGCCGGAAAACTGAGGCGCAAATCGCCCAACTTGCATCTGCAATCCAAAAGGATGTTTAATACCGAATTCCATGAACTAATAAACTGTATTATTTTTTCTTTAACCCTAAGCCTCCCCAATCCTCTGAGCAGTTAGAGGATTTCGTGAATTGAGGCCGAATGGCCAGTTGATTTTGGAGGATGCATTTTGGGTCGAGCTTGTAGGCTGTACTCCAGCTTTATGTTCGGTCATGCACAGTGGAAACATGTCTTATGCTCGATATCATCCGCACTGCTTCTGAATGTCATCGGCATTGACTCAACCCATAGTAGTGATTGGTGGAGGATTTTGAAGGATTGAGGCAAATGTCCCCCCTCCCCCCTCCCCCCTCCCCCCTCCTTTTCCACTGAACAAATGCAAGAAATAACGACTGATTTGAAGGAATGAGGCTGAATCCAATTTTTACAGTATGGCACTTGGATGATTTTGCAAGATTGAGGGTGGTTCATAGACAGAGGACATAGGGGGTAGGTTTAAAGAATTCAAGAATTAAGCACCTTGTGTTCTGTAGCGTGCAAGCCTGAAGAAAACTGAAGAAATATTCTGGCAAAACCATTGCAATTAGGTTGGGACTAAAAACCTAATCCACAATTTTAACTGGCGGTATTCAAACTCCGTTCAAAGAGGTGATAAGGTAGGAAAATACCTCTATCAATTGAATTGACTCCTAATATGTGACCCACTCTGCAAAATGAGTCTGATGTGTTAAAAATGGTTTTTTTCAATTGCACAGTTGGTCAGGAAAAGCAGGAAATAAGCTTTCATTTGATATATGGCACAACGCTGTAGGGTAATGCATTGGTCTTTTACAATTTTGGGAAATTTGCTTTTTCTCAGTTATACTCAAAATGTCTTTGAGAGAAATGAAGATTTACAATTGTAGTGCTTCATCAGATGCTATGGTAAGAGAATGACAAAACCTGTATTTAATTTAATTTAGGGATCAAAACAATATTTTCAATCGATCAGATCTGAAAATATATGTGTTGGAGAAACCAAAATGCCTTAAAACTAAAATATTATTTGTTAAAAAAAATCACCTCCGATACAATAAACAGCCCTTTACGTAAAATTGTATTTTCCGACATCAGACTCATTTTTGCAGAGCGGGTCACATATATGCTCAAAAAGAAACAAACATACGCCTACATGTACATCGTTTACAGAATCCATCAAAATTGAAAGCCCAAATATAAAAGCTACTGGCAAAATTGGTAGTAATGCAACATAAATAGTTTGTTTTGTTTTTACCTTGAAGTTTCTAGGCACTGTGTACGAGTATGAACCAGACCACATCTGCTTGATGAGCTCAGCGTAGGATTTGGCAATCTGCCCATGCATACCCAAGGGATTGTTGACGTTCAGCTCAGCTTTGTAAGCCTCGGCTGTAAACAAAACAATAAACATTATTATAACACACCTCTTGCTAGTTCTCTATTCTGGTTGGCTGAAACACGGTCACGTGGGGTTAACTAATATAGGCTAGTGCATGAGATTTGCGCCACCATGAATTTGCGGGAAATAGTTCCCGAAGCAGGCAAGAGACTTAACATTTTTGACTGGTTACAGCACCCTCAAGAGGTTTGCCAGGCTTATCTTATTAAATATGAAAATGGCGGCGTCTTAATCGGATCACGATTATTTTTCATATTTTGGACCGAGGTGTGTTATAAAACACATATTGACTGGCATGTTTCGGTTACTAGAGCACGTCTATCCCCCCTTGGGCCTGTGAGTGACCAGAAGGGGGACCTATTTCTTCTGGTCACTCACAGTCCCTCGGGGGAATAGACGTGCTCTAGTGACCTCATTGCCAGTCCATATGTGTATAAAAATGCGAGGCTTTTTGAGGTGGTCCCTCAAATTCATACTGACGGCAAACCTAACCTAACCATAGTGTGATTTACTAGAAACCTTACACACCGTTGCAAATTCCAGCACTGTATTGTAAACTCTACCCCCAACAAACTGTAAAGCATAATCAGTTTCAGGGTACCGTACCCATCCTAAGGAGATTCCAACAAAACTTGCAATTGGGTTTTGATGGGTTCACTCCGACTAGCTCGGTGGTCGAGTGGTAAGACATCTGCACTAAAAAGCTGGAGGTCATGGGTTCGAGTCCCTACCGAGTGATCCGAATAATCTCTTAAAACACAGTGTTTATACAATTTTGGTGAAAGACAAAAACTAATATTGAAGTTCATCACCCCGACGCAAATTCCATCTTATGAAGGGTCGAGTTCGGTTAAGGTAAACCCTCTTTAGATTTTTTTGGGGAGAGGTTTTTTGTTTTTTTATTTTATTTTATTGGACTACAAAACAAATTTAAAGTATTCCTTATAAATAACTGTTTTTGGTTTATAAGAAAATTAAGACCAGGGTATAAATATTTTTTTTTAATTATTATTTTTATTATTATTTCTTTTTGGTATTGAAACCAAGGATCCCTCAAAAATGCACTACATGTAGGCACTGTAGCTCTTAAGCCTGAAGAAACGTGAAGAGAGAAGACAATGTGAAGAAGTTATAGTTTATAGGTTGGATGGAAAACCCCAGTAGAGTATCCTGGGGAAAACCCACAGTATCAGGCAGGGACTGAAAAATTAGTCCAGACATTGGCCAAGGTGGGATTCGAACTAGGGTCACAGCGGTGGAAGGCAATGATAGCACCGCTGCGCTAGTAGGACTCCCCTACGCCCCCTACTTTCCTTGATAAATAAAAATAATGAAAAATCCCCCCCAAAAAATAAATAAATAAATATATATACTTACTGAGAAAATATTCGGTGAGCATTGGCACGTTACTCATACACTGAAGAGCAGAGTTCATGAAGCATGTGTTGCCTAGGTTACTGAGCCCACACAGGCCGGGCTGCAAGCCTGACCGACTGCTGCTGCTTTTGTAGTCATAGTTACTGCTACTGTTGTAGCCCGAATAGGAGTTACTGCTGTAGGAACTGTAGGTGGATGGGGTACTGGGAAAGAGGGGCAATCATAGGAGAGGATCTATGTGGTGAATTTTTAAAGGAACTTTTGTGCAACTTTCTACTCCTCTTAAATATGTGACCTGTCATCACAAAATGAGCGTAAAGTGATTTTCCAGTACGGCCAGTCAAAGTCAACATTTGAAGGGGTGGTCGATTTTGAGATTATATGGGGTTTTTTAAGACTAAATCCCCAACAATCAATTCCCATTTGTTAGTTTTTGAGACTATTTTGACTCTGCCTTGCTATGCCTTTCACACAATTTCTCGCAAGAAATGTTCGTTTTCTCAAAATCTCTGTATTAAGACTCCAGACTAAAAAATTAAAATTAAAAAAATATTGAGTATCAAACTTCCAAGTGTTATATACCATTGGAAAGCTCTGTTTCCACAGAATTTAGAAATACCCATATCTAAAAAAATTATTTTGCCGACTTTACGCTCATTTTGTGATGACAGGTCACATATATGTGAAAGTAATTGAGCTTTTTGGTTAATTTTATTGAATAGTGCACTTCCTTGCGCTATGCCGAACACGGCCTGTGTGATAGGTGCACACTCAGGTCCATTGTGCAGTGCAGCTGCTGGACAAAGGCTGCTGAGCAGTCGTGCGTATAATCTAGTGCAGGGAGGAATTATTACCGGCGAGGAAGGTTTGCTCGTTGGCTTACTGCCATGCACTGACACAACAACGAATCACAAAAGAACAGAAGATTTACGACAGCAAAATATGCAAAGTTCTAGCAACATTTGGGGCTGAAATAGCTGTAACAATAATTAACCCTAACCCTCCGGGGTATTTTGACTAGAAACCCTGCCAGACGCAACAGATTGCATACTTTGTCACATTGACTTGTGTGCAGAGTGCAGCAAGGTCAAGCAGTCACCACATATGCACTGTGCTGGGTCTTGCAGGGTTAGGGTTAAGGTTTCTGTCCGGAGTAGCATCATAGTTCTGCTCATAAATTTGGCACATGTAAGCCCTATCTTTGCCCCAAAGTATTTTGTAAGGACCCTGCTAAACCTTGCAATATTCAACAGCTCTTTATATGAGAAAGTCTGCTGATTCCATACTTCACGCGAAAACGAATGCAATCACAAAGCACTCGCTGCCAAAAATAGCGCGAAGTTAAAATGTGTTCAACTTTTGCGAATTCGCAGCACAAAATCTCCCTGTCATGTCACAAATTTCCACTCGCGTTTACTTTCGCACCGAGTATGATCAATTTAAAACAGTGCATGAGTTTGTGAAAGTCCGGTGCACTTTGATGTATTCAGCTTTCAACAGCAGCGCATAAAATGGGCAGTTTGGAGACAATGACAGCTAGTCCCTCTGAACAATGCCACAGTTGTATCTTGCTGCATTCGGTGACCACAGACACTTCAGGCATTTTGACCTGATGGATCTTGCATGGATATAGCTAAAATAGCCTGGGTGAGAGAGGGGGGGGGGGGGGGGTTTACTAATTAACTATGCCAATTGTGAGTTGCACCTTCCATTACCTTCTTGAGGATGATGAACTTGAGATATACTTTGAGTCTTTGGTGCTACTGTAGCTGGAGGTTGTGGGTGTCTGTCGGGGCCAATTTCCATCTTCGTTCTTCTGCTCGATCACCAGAACCTGGTGGCATGGAATATTCAGAAACAGTCATAAATTAAACCCGGACTATGCAGTATGCTTGTAAGAAAGGGTTAATTCAAGGGTCTAATAATCCAACAATTTGCTATTCTCGAGGGGGCCTTTCCTTTGAGATGTAACGTACCTGTCCCTGATACAGCCCAGCGTCTTGCACTGTATTCTCCTTCTTACTCAGATGTTCATAGGTGTTACTCATGTACTTATTCCATATTCTCGTCTCCCTCTCCTCGTCAATGTCAAACAGCTTCTTCATTGCTTTTTCTATGACATCTGATTTTTGAGAAAAAAGGAAAAAACCAATTTTTAGAAAAATCTTTAGTTTATTTCTAAAAGAGTGAACAAGTGAACACTTCTAATAACTATTTAAGCTTGGACAAGGAAAATGACAAGAGCATGTTTTAAGGTAGGATACACCATTTACAGATATTGAAAGTTTTTAATACCAAATTATTTAAAAATATCTTACTTATTTGAAAGTAAATATTGATTCTGTAATTGTTCAAGAAAAATGTAAATATATTTTTTTTAAACACGTTCGCCAGATGGCGATTGCAAAAAACCCAAGAACAACAAGAACAAGTGCCAAACGACATTTGTCTTACTTTTTTTTCTTGGCATCATGATTGCAAAACATCGGACAGGTCAGTTAAACAATATTTACTATAAAATACACCTACACCCACCCCCCCCCCCCCCCCCCCCCACAAGTTTGGTTATCAATTTATCCGTGTAACCGTATGTTTTGCGGTTAACTCTAACCAACGTTTAAACAAAAATTATAAATTTTGCTTTGAAATTTTAATTACGTTTTTTTTTAAATGCACAGACCTGCATTTTATTTCTAATTAGCGCTGCTTCATCAAGGAATTTAGTGGCGCGCGTAGTACGTGTTGATAATCGCAGTTCTGCGATTTTGTAGAATTTTGTAGGTCGACTAGCTATATGTTTGCTATCAGAATGTTCATACAAAATTTAATCAATTGTACTATTTGTGACCTGCTCAAACAAAAGTTGACAATTGGTAGAGTTTCTTTTATTAAAAAAAAATAGTACAAAAATCGAACAGGAAAAATGTAACCATGTAACCGTTTGAATGGTTGGTTAACCGTGTAACCGCTGCAGGCTTAACCCAGTTCCGTCTCATTTTGCCAGAAAACCTTTATTTACTACCCTATGGAGACATGAACACTATAGAGACATGAACACAAGAGAGACAATGGGTCTGAATAGGTCTCCACTAGGCAATTTTGTGGGTCAGGTTGTCTCGACAAAGTTTTGTTATGTACAAAATGTAAGAACAATACCACATCTACACCGGGCTAAACAAATTAGAATGTTTGAAGGTACACAAATGTATGCAGTCTACATGTACGTGTATGTTATTTCTGGAGGGTACATATAGGTACACAATGTTATGACAACAATTCTTATGCACAATGTATTCAAGTCCACATGTGCAGACTGTAGGTACCCGTATGTACATTTATCTGGCCAGCATGTGTGTACACTCAGGGATGACTGCATGCCACTCATACCATAAGGGTCATCCAATGACATAGGGGAATATGATCTCATTATGTCAGGTGTACTGTCCCTGAATTGGGATTTATGGAAACGGTGCATCTATAAAAAAAAAAACATGGCATATGGCGTTGCACATCAATCACAGTATAGTTGGTCGATGCAGGTTCTATTTATTTTAGTTTCAAGACTTGTCTGTTCTAATGCAGCATTTAACCAGTTCGCGCGGGGATTATTTTAACATCACCGAGCCGAGGCGCGAATTTTTTTTTCTTCGAAACTCGATCCGAGGCGGGTTTAGGCCGATGGTCCTGGGAAGCACACCCATGCATTTCTGGCCTTTATCACTGCTGAGAAACCATTCCGGCTTTGCTCGTGACGTGTTTATGCGTCATCTGTTTTGAACCTGGTAAAAACTTTGTGAGTTTGTGTATATACGTCCTCCGGCGCAAACTGGTTACAGGGAATGAGTGGGTGTGAGATTCAAATCACTTTGAACAATAATTTTTAATTATTACAGTTGTATGTGTCCATGTAGGCTACAGGAAACTGTACATGCAAGTCTTTTCAAGAAGCTTCCGATATCTGATAGTTGAAGCTTGACACCGAGAATGTTAGGAAGGCAACTAACTATAAAATACTTAATTATTCACAAGTTTTTTCCAGACAATGCATCCTCTACAAACATTTGAAAATACATTTAGATATTTCCAAAACGAGATATATGCCATTTTATTCTCTTTCAGAATCTTGCTCTCTAATGGCTGCCCCAAGTCAATTTTGTTATGTACTTAGACACAACTTAAGAAGCTAAAAAAGAAGAAAGATTTTTTTAGAAACAGCTTTAATACTGTTTTCATTCTTCAAAGTTTTATAACCTTGCAAATTGT
>JBAIAA010001582.1:0-48958 GCA_037893245.1 Crossaster papposus
TAAACACGCCAAGTTAAATTCGGAAATGAATGCCAGCAGCGAGCAAGGCCGGAAGTGCGTGGGTGTGCTTCCCGGCACTATCCCGCCCCTCGGCTCGGCGATGTTAAAATAATCCCGGAGCGAACTGGTTAATTATGTAAATTTTAATGTGTTTAAGTGAAAAGAAGAATTCACAAGTTACATTTGGCTTGTTTTTATCTTTTTAGACCAAATCACGGCCTTGATGAAAATATTGACTGTGCGACAATAGTGTACACACAAAACGGACATCTACACCACCACCCAAAGCCAAAACTACCTACATGTATACCAATGGATGGAGAATCCTTCTAGACAAGCACACCTCCACCACCCAAAGCCAAAACTACCTATACGCACCCTATCTTGGTATAATTTTAAGAAAGACTCGATCCCCATTTATTATAAAATGCCCCATGATGCACGCTTGTTTGTTGTTTTGTTTTGTTTGCCACCCTGGACACTTTATCATCCACTTGCTGCAAAGCTGTGACAATGCAAGCAGATAAAGTTGGTGTGTCCGTGCTTTTAGGGGGTTGCACTCTGAGAAATATATTTCAAATTTAATTGAGATTTTGAATGAGTCATCGCACGAAAACAATTAGCCAACGGCGAGTAATTAATTAATTAAATTCAACTTTTGAATTATGAGGGTGCTGCTCTAATTCGTGGGGGGTGTGGGGGGGGGGGGGGGGGGGGGGGGGGGGGGGGGGGGGGGGGGGGGGGGGGGGGGGGCAGTGTGCGCAACTGAACTCAATGAAGTGCGCAACTGAACTCAATGAAGCGCGCAATTGTCGCAATGATAACACTTTTTAACAGTGTGTAAAGGCCTGCGCTCAGCTTTCAAAATTCGTTCTGAAAAGAAAATCGAAATTTTGAAGAAAAAAAAATTACCACTACTAACTTTATTGCCAAACCAGACAGCGATTTGACCCCGTGGTTAAGTCAGCAGTGCATTGTTGCATATTTCCAATGGAAAGTTCCGTCTGCAACGAAATAACTAGTACATTGTACATGTATATAAGTGTACTGTATGTATGCACATTGTACGTATGTACGTATGTGTGTGTGTGCTCTTGTCAAAGCCTGCAAATCGAGCACTTTCGTGTGATTACACACTCACAGACCGAGGACCTTCAACATACCGAGGACGTCCTCGATTTGTTATTAGGTCAAAAATGGCATCTCCTTGGCGATTTATACTTATTGTCAAAATTTCAACGGATTTGGAATATGTTCTCGGTTTGTCATAATGCCAACGTGCAGTGTGTTGTATCATGGAGCATTTTGTGTTCATCCGAACAAGTCAACTTGTAATAGCGCCACCTAGCGGCCAGATTATCGTCTCCTAGCGCTAGGGACGCGTTAATCGCGTCTTCATGTAATTTGGGGAAAGCGTCATGTTCATCGGCTCAAGTTCAGACCTACAGAAAGTGCCCTAATGTTATGGTACGTACATTATAATTAACAAATATGTTTAAAACTGTTCTCGTGTACAATTTACATAGGATATTGAAGGAATAGTAATCGGGTATTGTTGAAATAATTAATTTCACATGTGGAATTCTTTTCACATCAATCGTCAGCTTTCTCACAACCATTACAGTATGTTCCACCATACCTCCATGGTTCCACATGCCCAACCAAACCCAAAAATAAATCCACGCAATTAAGAAATATTCGGTTATACTAAAAAATCATAGATAGACACATATTTATGTGCATTTATTTTTCTCAACTGAAATTGGGCATGACATAAAAAAGTGAAAGGTTATAATTTGGGTCATCAACTCGTATCCCGAATCAAATCGATTACAAGTACATGTAAAGTTGTCCCCTCACAAATGAAGTCGTCCACTACGTCAAGTCGTCCACTATCAAATTTTCCGAATTTCCCATGACCAGGTGGGCCCCTCGTCAAGTTGTCACCCAAGCAAAAGACAACAAATTAAAAACAAATTTTGCCTTTTTCATTAATTAATATTTTAAAACAATGATATTAATAATCACTTTTCATATTGTTTATTTTATGCATTTAGTTTAACTTATCTACATAAATGTACATAATGTACATTTTGAATGAGTTTTTAGTATCGTCAGACCCCCTAAATCTGCGCGGTCCTATTTCTGCGCACTCGCCTTTAATTTCAATTTGGCAACGCGCGCATCTTAAAAATGATGTACTGTCACTAGGATCGTATTCTTTGATGCATGAACTTTCACAACCACCGAAAAATTATAGTGAATGCTTTAACGGTAAGTCGGGCAAAAATTGAAAAAAAATCTGATTTTTACAGCTAATTTACTAGGTACAATTGTTGGTAGAGGCTTTCGGGCCTGCAGAAGTCGAAAAGATGACCGCACGGTAAACTCTGTTATTCGCCCTCTGTCGTCAGTATTATAGCTACCGTGTCCTATATAATTCATTAATTTTGTTAAGGGGGTTTAAGACTTGCGGTGCAACAAAGAAGACAGGTTTCTTATATTATTTTGGAATTTTCTTCTGTCATACCTATTAAAATCTGACATCTTGACAATGTTCTCTGTTGATTGGGATGATCAATATATGACATACATTCATCAAGATAATTCAGGTTACCAAATCTAAGAAGGGGTCAATTTATTAAGGCATTTAAATATTATTAGGTTTATTTGTATTTTTATTTAATTCAGGCCTAATCAACAACCGAGTTTATTGATGCACCCTTCTAAAAACTCAGCGAACCAATTGCTACTTGAAATGAACAATACAATGCACAACTTGGTCCTGGGTGTACCTTGTATAAACCATTATCACCAAGATTATTAATATTAGAACGAGAGGCTTGGAACGTCTGAGGTGACGATTTGTAATATTGTAAAACTAATTTGTATTGCCTAAAGAACATAAAAAGCCAATTTAGTATGAATTCAGAGCACGGCAGTCTTTAGTTTAGTTTGACTGAGAGTATGATTCGTGAACACTCGTGTAGAGCTAATCCTACTATATTTAAAGTAACAAAAATTGAATTAATTATTTTAATATGAATGTACATTTCCAACTTTATTAATACATTTCTTCAATGATATCAATACAAACTGGGGTCTACATTAAATAGGTAAAAATGTATAAATTGGATGTGAATTTTAAATATATGCCTTTTTGTAAAAAAAAATTAACAATTATCTATTGAGAATTAAACCATTATGGCGAATTAATCTTGAAATTACGAAAAGTGTACTGGCATTGAAAAAAAGAAGTAAATAATTAGGTTAAAAATGTTCAAGCTAATATATTTTCCAAAATCAAGGAGTAAAAAATGTTGTTCTTAAGTTGCATGACCCGGACACCGTAGATTTTCCATGAAGCGCCCCACTGCGCAGATTTAGGCAGGATTTGTTTCTGAACGCCAAAACTGCACGCTTTGGAATTCCCCGCTTGTCGCTACAAATAAAGAAAATTTGTCTTTGTTAATCCGCATAGTGGAAGATCGTAAGCCAACAATATAAGTTTTGTTGATGAAAAGAGTGGTTGCTCTTTTAGTTTTAAAGGTAGTATACACCATTGGTAATTGCTTGAATTATCATGAATGGGTAGATTTGGGGGGTTGTATTTCATAGTAAATATCGTTTAACTGACTTTTCCGAAGTTTTACAATCATGGATGCCGAGAAAAGCACGAAAAACAGCGTTTGTTTTCAACCGGGGTCGAGCAGTTATTCTTATGTTATCTTTGTTTTTTCGCTCTCGCCGTCCGGCGAGAGCGAATTTTTCTTTATAAAATTCATTTTTTTGGAATAATTACAGGATATCCAGCGCAATCCTTTTGCGGAATGCCTAAAATCATTATTTACTTTCAATTGAGTAAGGTATTTCTTAATAATTAAGTAGTAAATATTTTCGATTTCTGCAAATGGTGTATACTACCTTTAAGCTACTCGGTTGCAAACCCATAAATGTGCGCAGAAATAGGAAGATCGAGGATTTATGCAAATGTAGTTATTTATTAATTCTAAATAAATTGAACAGTTAATGCCCAATTTAAATTTTTTGTAAATGCAAGTTTATTTAATGCCCCCTCCCCCCCCCCCCCCCCCCCCCCCCCCTTCACGGGGTCACTCGAATACTACATGTCCGTCCGCCGGGAGGATGTGGAATCGCTAATCGCGTTGCAAAATAGACCACCTAAGGCTAATTGAACCAGGGCAATATCCATTTAATTTTATTGACTTTTACATCTATTGCTGGGAACAGACAAAAAAAAAAGTTTGTTTAATATTTGAAAGCTGTAAACGCTTTTAATAAACGTGATATATCATGTAATATGTCCCCCATTGTCTATTAATTATTACAAATTGGCTTATTCGCGCATTTCATAGTAGCAAGGCATGTGTTATATAGCTCATAAAAATTTTTGGGGGGTAACCAAAGAACCACAAATATTGTTTTTAAATGCGTCTCCGCAACACCAAATTTGTTATTTTGGGGGGGAACTTAGGCTTAAATACTAAATAAAGCAGCTTCCTAAGCAATAAGGATGAATAGCAATCAGTCTTGAAATGTTTAACGAGTCCAACATGTACTTACTGAACCTGATTACAATAAGTATGGTTGCATTTCTCTTTGCAGGTGGCCCCTTAGTATATCATCATTTGTGACTGTGTTGAAGTTCTTCAGAGAGGGTTTACATATGAGAGTTTGATCACCAATAGCAGTTCCCATGGCCTTTACAGTTTGAATCCTATTATGGCAGACCTTGGACACAGTGCTTGCAGCAGCACTTCCCGCTGTCCGTCCAGTTGTAACGATGCTCCAGTTCATACGGATGCCAGTGATTCTGATTGCGTTTCTCACGTCCGTTTGGATGACACATTGAATACTGCAAATGAACCGTTGAGTGTACGATCTCGCATCCCGTCGCCTATCAGAGACTTGACAGATGAGTGTAACATCACAGTTATGCAGACTAGTAATGAAAGCGGTCAAAGAAAATGGGACAAAAAAAACTTTTGCTTTTACTGTGATGAGCCACAGGCCAAATTACCCCGTCATCTCGCGTCTTTGCATAAGGAAGAAACCGAAATAGTGCAGATATCGTCCAAAAACAACAATTTGATCCGCAATAAATTTCTGTTAAAAATCCGCAATGCTGGTAATCACAGACACAATTGCCAAGTAATTCGCCAAGGTCACGGTGTGCTTATAGTAGCATATAGACCGAATCATCCCGTAAATGCAGATGCATATGGACCGTGCATGTATTGCTTTGGCTATTATGTGCGAACTGATCTTTGGAGATCCAGCGCTCTCTGCCCATGATAAAGGTGTTCGTGTACGTGGCCGAGTTGCTCACAAGAGTGATTTATTGAAACCGCCTCCTCCGGGTGTGTCCTTTGAGCTGAACAAGATTCTCTGCCCGATGAAGAAAGATCAGGTTGCCTTGATAGCCAAGACCGACTCGTTGGTTATTGAGTTCGCCAAACGTGAATTCCTAAAAATGGGCCATGATGTAGATCAACACGGATATATCCGAAACAAATTGCGTGAATTAGGTCGCCTCATCTTACAACTCCGGAAGAATACTGTGCAACCAAATGCATCGCTCGAGCTGTTTGTGCATCCCCGGCATGTCATTACCATAATTAACGCTGTCCATGACATTGCTGGCTTTGACAAACGCAAACAATTGTATAGTGTTCCATCATTGGCACTAAAGATAGGACATATTCCATAAAAAAGTGTGCCCTGGTGGTGAAAGGCAATGCTCTAGAGCATAGCCTCAAGCAGAAAGCTGATGACGCAGAACAGTTTTTGGAGTTATGCAATTTGAAGTGGCGAGACCATGTATCTGTCCATGCACACCGAACATTGTACCAAGAAAAGCGGAACAAGAATACAGTTCTCCCAACCAATGCAGATGTTGTTAAGATGTCGTCCTTCCTTAAAGAAGCTGCCAACCAGCAAGTGCAAATTCTGGAAGATGCGTCTGGTGATGCAATCAAACTTGCATGGAAGTGTTTGAATGAAGTGACGCTGTGCCATCTCATAATGTTCAATCGCAGGCGACAAGGGGAGGTGTCAAAGATGCAATTACACGATTTTCACAAGCGGACCACAGCACAAATTGATGGGGGCTGTGTCTTGAGTGATTTGGAACGGCATTTATGCAAAATGTTCACAGTTGTTGAAATAGTGGGTAAGAAGGGCCGGACTGTACCAGTGCTGCTGTGTACTGATGCAGTGACATGGTTGGGTGCACTTGTAGCCAAGAGAATTGAAGCTGGAGTAGCGGCAGGAAACCCTTACTTGTTTGCGCGCTGTTATGGAGGCTTGGGCCACATACGAGGAAGTGACCAGCTCCGATCCTATGCTGACATTGTGGGCCTAGATAATCCTACAAGCATCCGGTCTACTAAGCTTCGTAAGCATGTAGCAACTGCATCACAAATATTATCATTGAAGGAGCATCAGCTGGAGACATTAGCAAACTTCATGGGTCACGACTTGCGAATACACCGTGAATACTACCAGCTACCAGACACTGTGCAGAGGGTAACACAATTGTCAAGACTGTTCCTCAGCTTAGAGAGGGGCAACTTGCCTTCCCAGGAGGGCAGGTCCTTGAACGAATTGGATGTATTGGGAGGTAAGTACAATTTAAATGGATCTGTGCATGAGGTACACATGCCGATGACTGTTTGTAAGTTGACCTGGATACATATGCATTTAGACAATAGTGTTTTCTATGTGGTTTTTTCCCAATCACTTCAGAAGGTTTCACGAGTGATAGCAGCGATGGCAGTGACGATGGCAGTGACACCCGCAGTGATGGTAACATCGGTGATGTCAACGACACCCGCAGTGATGGTAACATCGGTGATGTCAACGACACCCGCGGTGATGGTAACATCGGTGATGTCAGCGACACCTGTGGCAGCAGTAAGTTGAAATGTTTTATCAGTGTGTCACAATGTCAGGCGGTCATTGTATGTGTTAAAACTACTGATGAATTCGTGTGTCTAAAGCTGTAATGTATGTGTTGTATTACAGTACAGGTTCAAGCAAACAAGGCATCAGTCACGGTGAGGCATCGGCGGATAACGGCGACACGTCGTAGTTGGACGGAAGAGGAGAGAAGAGACGTCATGGAAAGTCTGCACAGATTCTTTGTTCTGAAGAAAATTCCTGGTAAGCGTGATATTGAAAGATCATGTACCATAGCACTGCAGAGTCGATCATGGAAGAACATCAAAGACTTTTGCCGCAACACACTTATTCGAGAACAACGATAAGTGGCTATCTTTAACCACTCCACGCCGGTGGACAGGTACACACGCAGCAATTGTCCGCACCCGAGGAAATAATTCACTCGTGTTAGAAAGCATTTGTGAATGTATTTGGGCTGAAATGGCAAACGCACCTTGATAATAAGCAAAATAGAGAATTATGTGTATGGCGTCCTCACATTGATATGATCATGTACCTCCAGAAAAATGTCCCCTATTGGATAGACTGCTCAATAGGTCCTCCATGTGATGGTCTGCACATGTATGCGTGTACATGTGCGTGTATGTACACGCATGTACATACAGTGCAGTGCATTATTTTACGCATGTTTCAAGTTATTGTTACTCCGTCAGGCCCCGCCCATGCTGGCCGCCGGTGACGTAGTCGTACCTGGGGTCGTCGTTAAGTTATGATGGGATACATGTATAAATTAGGGGGTTGCGTTACGCAAGCAGAGTGGACGGACGTGTTTTCTGTCAGTGGCGCGAAAATCAAAAACCGCGCCCCTTTGTGGCGTCTTTCCTTACTGCGTCAAGTTGGTCTTTTGGACATACAATTCTTGTTTCGACTGATCCTAAAGAAAAGACTTCTTCCTTAATAAGCTGGTAAGCAATATCTTTTAATCAAAAGGTCGCTTTTTTTGTATTTTTCTTGTTTTTTGTCTTTATCCTAGGCCTTAGGCCATATGTATACTCGATATGAATGAGGACGACATGGAATATGATGGTTCGTATGATCATCTATCCAAATATACCCCGACGAATTCCCAAGCATCTGTATATCATGATGACCAACCCAGATCCACTCTAGATAAACTAATGAGTCAAGCTCAAAATAGTTCCCAGTCTCAATCCAATACTAGCCGTAAACGCAATGACATATATACTGACTCCGATGACGACATTCAAAATAGCCCGAAACATAAACGTAGAGTTACCTATAGCCAGAACACTCAAAGCCAATCTACGATGGTTGTAATCAAATCCCCGGACGTAAATCTCTCCAAGTTCAGCCCTATTAAAGCTGTAGTCACACACTAGCGCACGCCATCAGCGCACGAAGCGTGCAACCAATAAATTTTGTACGCACAAAAATACCCCCAAATCGGCCGTTCTGAGCGTATAGTACCGCATGTTCACCGCGGGCTGAACGCGTGCCGAACGTAGACACCACACAGGACCAGCGCAGGCCAGCGTCTAGAGTCAAAACTCGCCTTAAAATTAGGAAAAATAAGTGCGTTTGTCAGCGCATGCTGAACGCACTCAGCGCATGCCAACGCACACAAATTGTAAATACTCACCGTTTGTCAGCGCAGGACACCAAAAGCCACCGAAGGTCAACGCGCCCCCAACGCTAGCCACCGCGCCCCCACCGGTAACACAACGCACTCGGCGCATGCCGACCGAACATGACCGCACCAGGACGCGCCCCCACCGCGCGGCGACCGAACTAAACCGTCACGTGACGTTCCCAATATAATCTCTGCGTTTCGGCATATCGACATCAGATCTTGACATCGAGAGGCACTTTTCAAACCTCTCGATTATCGTATCTGCCGTTTTGCGGTCCTGTTACCTACTAACCAGTGTCCTGCGATCCAGTGATGCCTCCCAAGCCTATACTGCCAAGAAGACGAAGACCTCAGCTCGAGGCCGAGGCCGTGGAAGGACTGCCCCCAGTCCTTCCACGCACAAGAAGAAGTCCGGCGGTGGAGCTCCACCAGCCCTGACCGAGAGGGACCAGTGGATGTGGGACCAGTGGGTGTGGGACAACTTCAAGCAGTTTCCAGCAGGTGATCCAGAGCCATGGCGGGGACCTCGAGGCAGCCGAAGAAGCGTGTGCCGACCAGCAACTGGGCCTTGTGCCACCCAGAGCCTCCACCTCCAGGCGACCCACCACCACCTCCGCTGCCACACCTGAAGAGGACCGTATCCTTGTCACCCTGGCCAAGAGACTGGAGGACTCAGGCGAAGCCATCAACACCCTCCGAGCCCAACAGCTGCATCCCCGAGCGCCCAGGAAGCCTACGGCAACTACATTAAGGACCTCATCCGCACCATGTCACCAACTCACTTCAAGAAGATGAAGAGGGTGATCAACAAGACCTTGATGGAGTTTGAAGAGGAAGAGGACGAGGATACATTTGCTGCCCCTGCTGCCCGTGCTGCCCCTGCTGCCCTGGGAGGCGAGCCTTCCACCCTTCACCCAAGGCACCCCCAGTACCAGCCACAGCCACAGTACCCCAGATCCAGCTCTGCCCCTACCTTTGGTGGTGCCCAGTCCTGCTGGCAGCCCAGCCCCAACCTGTGGAACCCCTCTGTGACATCTCCCCATGGTTCTGTGTGGTTCTGCGACGCCAGCAACACCAGCAGCAGCAGCAGCAGTTCCACCAGCTGCAAGTGCCCAGACTCCAGGTGCCATCACCCCAGCCCCAGACCTCTGCCAGCTCCAAAGTGCCTTCCACAGAGCCTTTCACAGTGCCAGCCAGTGGGATCCTTAGCACTGCCTTCCACGCGGCCATGGACAGCAGCTCTACCAGCCTCAAGGACTTCCACAACACCCCAGGCACGTACTTCCTCAGGACGCTTGACGCTTCTCAGACCTCTACCTCTACCAAGATCCAGGATGACGAGCCTCTCAACACCCCTCATTGCCTATCTCCAGCAGACTACTAGACTTTGTAGACTTTGTACATGTGTTATTGTTGTAGAATATTGTTTTATAAATAAAAGTTGACACCTTTAACATGTAATATTTTTAGTTTGTGCAATTATTTCACAAGTCAATTTTTAAATTATGGCTCTTTCTAGTGAGATGTAATTAAATTGTTTTAACAACACACTTGCAATATAAATTAACTGTAACTATTGCCCATACAATTTGCAATTACCATATCTGGCCTCCTTTTATTTGAGATGTAATTAAATAGTTTTAACAACAACACACTTGCAATATAAATGCAATTACCCCTCCAATAACTTTTTTCATATGGCAACAAATAAACTATTTATTTCCCATACATATGAAAACTTATTTATGCATACTTTAATGAAATGTAATTTCAATATTACAATTTACACTAAAGTTAGCATTTACAAATATGAAGTTTGTTGAAACAACGTAGGGCCATGTGTTATAGTTATTATCTAAAAATAAAGTGTGTTGTAGATGGTGGTATATGTGGGTAATTACATATCATATAACATAGTTTTAGGGCTAATTACATTTTAAATACAAGGGCCAGAGATAATTACTTGTATATTTCAAATTATGCTTCAAGTCAATTGAAATTAGGATAAACACCAAACAACAGTTGTAAAAGGTGTTAAAAACTGTTATTATAATAAACAAGAGCTCATATCATGGTACAACAGGTATAACACAATCATCAAGAGCTCATATGGAACAAAATACATAGTAAAACACAATCAAATCATGTTGCCTTGCCAGGGAACGGATCCAGCTTCGCTGTTAACCCAGTGCTTGAGGAGGTTTCTCTGCTTCTTGGCTTCCTTGGTGGCTCTGTTGCCACCTGGCACCACATGGGTGTCAACCAGGTTGCGGTCCTGTCTCCAGGCGCCAGGGATCACCTCATGCTGCAGGTTCTCATGGTCTAAGTGCTGGTTCTGGAGGCCAGGGTAGCGGATGCGCATCAGGTTGTGGAGCGTACAGCATGCCTTCACAATCTTCTTCACAGTGGAGGGGTGGTGCTGCATGGTGGTGATCATCACTCTGAATCTGTTTGCCAGTATCCCAAATGCGTTCTCCACAACCCTCCTGGCACGGGAGAGGCGGTAGTTGTAGATCCTTTCGTCCATGGAGAGGCCTCGCAGACTGAAGGGTTTCATCATGGTGTCTCTCAGGGCAAAGGCATCATCCCCTATGAAGTAGTAGGGGACATCCTTGATGTCATTGGGAAGAGGGTCTGGATCAGGGAATCCCAGGGTGTTGTTGTCTGCACTTTCCTTCAGCTCTGAATTGTTGTACACCTGGGCATCAGATGCAGCACCAGTGCCTCCGATTTCGCACCACACAAACTTGTAGTCCGCGTCCACGAGGGCCATCAGCACCAGAGAGTAGAATCCCTTGTAATTGTAGTGGACGGATCCACTGTTGCTTGGGCACTTGCAGTCTACATGCTTCCCATCAAGAGCACCCATGGTGTGGGGGAAGTTCCACCTCCGCAGGAAGCGGTCGGAGATGGGACGCCAGCCATTAGGTGTCGAGGGGCAGGTCATCACCTCTGGCATGTACTCGTCCACGATGGCTTGGCAGACCTCTCTGACGACGGAGATGGTGTTGGGGGGTACCCTCCAGCCATACTGCATGTTGTGGTAGGTACTCCCAGAGGCAAGGTGGCGAAGTGTGATGGCGAACTTCAGGCCAGGCTCTAGAGGTCTTCGGTACCAGGTCGTCTGCTTGGTGATCCTGGGCCCCACTCTGGCAAGCAGCTCATTGTACATCTCCGGTGGCATACGCAGGAAGTTCCTGAAGAACCTTGCATCCTCGTTGCGGAGCTCAACCATCAACTGGTCGTAGAGGCCAAACTCTCCTAAAGGCCAAACGTAGAGGCCAAACGTCTAGCTATCCATGGCCGCACCCAAACATCCATCCTTCTTCTTCTTCGTCTTCTCCTTATTCTTCTGGCGAGGTTGACTTGGTTGAGGGTCAGGTGGAGCAGGTCATGGTTGTGTTGCAGAAGAGCTACCTCCATGGTTTACGATGTGCCCTGATGGCGAGCACAAAGAAACATGAGGAGATCCAGATTTGGGTGCCTTTTTAGATAGTTTTCTCGACGTACGAGTGCCAAAAGCTAGACGTGCGCTGACATGCGGTGGCGGTGCGCTGGACACGGTAGACACATGGTAGACATGCGCTGGGTGCGGTAGGACTACGGCATACAGACGTCCGATAACATCCTATGTGTGCTGACATACGTCCACAAACGCTATACGTGCGTTCACAATCGGTAGACGCGCGATAGACGCGCGATAGACGCGCGGTAGAGTCGCGATCCGAGACTTTTTTTTGCAAAAATGTAAAATAAATATATGGAGATAAAATGGGTAATTATGGAGATTATAATAGAGAATGTATATAAATAAATATATATTACATATACATTTTGTGAGGAATGTGGGCCACACCCCAAATTGGAAAATGTGAGCGCGGGGTGCGAATCCTTGACGGCGTGGGGTCCGGGGCCCGCTTAAGGGCCCCGGGAAATGTTGGATTCTATTATGCTTTGTGGTGCAATCTGAGGCGATTCCTGGCCTCTTTCCTCGGATTGTTTCAGCAAAAGTTTTCAAGATTATATGGAGATAAAATGGAGAATTACGGATATTATAAATATATTATAAATATATGAATGCGGGCCACACCCAAAACTAGAACATGCGAGAAAATAAATATATTTAGCAAAACTGTCGCCAAAAACTGTCGCTTTCGGACAATGTCCTTGCTTGGGTTAGACAAACCATAGCTCCATGGACAAACCAATTAACCAACTAACATTCTTACACAAGGTCATTAACAACATAAACATTCATCCAGATATACTGCAATAAAAGGGTAATTGGCAATTAGGGGACATTACTGCCAATTCAATGACCATTATGTTATTACGTTATTTATCGAACCTCGATGCCAGGTAGTCCGAGTATCATACGTTGGTTAACGGAGCCACCTCTGATACCAACGAGCGGCTAGATGCGCGCCAGGCCTTCAGGTTGTCTTCTGCGGATAACACCAATGTCCAGCCCCCTCGACCTCTGCGAGTAGAGACCCTGAGAGGGCTTCATATGTGCATGGAGAAATTGAACGGGTGTGGGTCGCAAACTGGGGTTTTATGGATTGATAACCTTTTGTTGTCAGTATTATTTTATGCCAAAAATTAGACACAGCAGATCATCCGATCCGATCCTCCTCCTTTCCTTTTCCCTCACCTCCCCCTGTTTACCCCCACCCCCCGTTTTTTTTTATTACTAATTTTACCCGGGGGGCACATGCCCCCGCGGGACACCCCCCCCCCCCCCCCCCCCCCCCCCGGATCCGCACCTGTGCTGGTGCATGGGATGAGGTGGAGCGAGACCCCATTCGTCAGAAAGATATCAATGGAGGCCCTAAGTTCTTTGCTTTTTTTTGCTTTTTTCCCCGGATTTTCAATAGCACTTATTATAGGTCCCGTTATACCAGAATCAAAGAACTGCTATTAACTTACTATACACTATAAAGAACTGGTACAGTTTGTTTCCTAGTTCCTTGACCTGGTTTTGAAAATGGCACATGCGCACAACCTTATGTCGCTTTACATAATGGCTGAAACAGCGGTGAAATCGTGCGCCACTAGACAGTTCGCATGCCGATTTTCATCATTTTTGTAGCGCTGAAAGTCAAAATTGTGTGTGAAATTACAGTGAATGCCCGTTCTGAAAATAAATGCATATGGCCTACCTATTCCAAACGCCGTTAACAGTGAACTGTCGATTGGTTATTGGTAGAAAGTGGGGGGGGCAAAATATATACCTTTTCAAAAGTGGGGGAGAAACGGCCGCCCCCCCCCCCCCCCCCCCCCCCCGGTTCCGCCGCCTTTGGATCAGATTCTTAAGTATATTAAAAATTGTAATGTTTGTGTTTAACTGTTTAAAGCGACCTCTTGATTTACTGATATTGCTCATGGGAGAGGGACTATAGGAGAATTGCCTGCCGCGTCGGTGATTGGATAGACTCGGTGTCACCCTTCATCACCCGGAGGTATGTGGTACTGAAAAAAGTAACAGTGCTCCTGCCTGCGAAACGGCCAGCCTTGCGGGACCCCGTGACACTGATGTTTCTGAAGATTGCCGTCGCTCCTCCTACCTACCCTCCCACCCATGCTTTTTTTTCCCCTTTTTCTTTTTTTTATTTTTTGTTGATTTACTGTTTTTTCCTTTTGCGCATGCTCAGTTTGCTGCCACTCTCAGTACACTGACGTATGATGTATATGACGTGACAATTTATTATTTTTTTTGCCGTGTGTGCATCCCTTATCGTAATAGTGCAAAGGGCACAGCTCGGTTTGTTTTTCTTTGTTGATGGCACAAAGGGCACGTAGTATGCTGGAAGTGCCAACCTAACCTACAACAACAACAACATGTATAAATTATGTTGGTTGCCAAGCGGGACGCCATGTTGTTACATCCAGGGGCGCACGCGGTCGGTACCAATGTGATCTGTTCTAAAATTACAAAGTAAGTCAAAATATCGTGCTACATTTTATAAAAACCACTGTTATGTTAACGACCACATTCAAGTTAACGTTAACGTCAGTCAACTTATACTTATAGCTGCTAGTGTTTGACTTTTTGACCCAGTCCTTTTGCAAAATTAACAACGCCAAACGGAGACGAAACAGCTAGTACGCAAAAGGCAACACGTTTGTATTGGACCCCACCTTTTTTCATTGAATTTCTTGGGATCGGAAGGTGCGGCTTTTGTAAAAATTAAGAGCAATGCCATGATGTGTATTACTAAAAAAAAATTAAGAGTTGAGTTGCTATAAATTGAGACATTCCCTGGGTAAGCAAATTGAGTACCTGCAGAAAATTGAGGCCATGCTTCAAGCATAAATTTAATCATGCCAATAGTGTAACTTTCTGACTTATTATACATGTACATGCTGAATAGTTACCAAAATAGTTAACAAATACAGCAACAAATAATCTTTAATTTCTTTTGGAAAAACTGGTGCATTTTTGCTTTCAGATAAATACTATCCTGAAGCTGGACCAGCTAAGACGGAACATGGGGCTTCCACTCGCTCTAGACCAGGGGATTCAGCCCAGACGGGACATGGGGTTTCCATTCGCACTGGACCAGGGGATTCAGCCCAGACGGGACATGCGGTTTCCACTCGCACTGGCCCAGGGGATACAGCTCAGACGGGACCAGGGGTTTCCACTCACACTGGACCAGGGGTTTCCACTCGCACTGGACCAGGCATGCCAGGGGATTCAGCTCAGACGGGACCAGGGGATTCAGCTCAGACGGGACCAGGGGTTTCCACTCACACTGGACCAGGGGTTTCCACTCACACTGGACCAGGGGTTTCCACTCGCACTGGACCAGGAGATTCAGCTTAGACGGGACCAGGGGATTCAGCTCAGATGGGACCAGGGGTTTCCATTCACTGGACCAGGGGTTTCCACTCACACTGGACCAGGGGTTTCCATTCGCACTGGACCAGGAGATTCAGCTCATCAGACGGGACCAGGGGATTCAGCTCAGACGGGACCAGGGGTTTCCACTCGCACTGGACCAGGGGTTTCCACTCGCACTGGACCAGGAGATTCAGCTCAGACGGGACCAGGGGATTCAGCCCAGAGGGGACCAGGGGTTTCCACTCGCACTGGACCAGGGGATTCAGCCCAGACGTGACATGGGATTTCCACTCGCACTGGACCAGGGGATTTCCACTCGCACTGGACCAGGGGATTCAGCTCAGACGGGACCAGGGGATTCAGCTCGAACTAGACCAGGGCTTATATTTGACACTGGACCAGAGGTCCACCTTCCAGGGGTTTCACAGGATGATGTGTAAGTTCGGTACAGCAGAACAAAGTATATATTTGTCTCACTTGTTTTCTCACTATATTGCCGAATTAACATCTGATAATTTTCTTTCAACGGCTATTGGACCCCTCTACTACAATGCCTACAAGCTACAATAACCTACTACTTAGTCTACAGCAAGCTACTGGCAACCGGTGACCCAATCGCTGAGACTAAGGAGGACCACCTACGACCACAACTACCCAGAAAAACAAAGGCGAAAACCGAAGTCAGCCCGCGACAAGCTGGACAACTTGACTTCTCTTGACGCCAATACCTGTCACCGGTTGACGTAGGTGGTCGCCAGTAGAATTCACCGAGGTCAGCACCGGCGACAAACTACGTCTCCTGGTGACAACATTTGACATTAAGAAAATCACACGGCGACCAGAAAGAGTCTACGACTTTTGGGGCGACTGAGAAGACTACTCGCAACCATACAGTCGTCACCTGGTGACCATGTGGTAACAGCCTGGTTGCCTGTAGTTGTCTAAAAAGTTGCCAAAGTGGGACAGGAGCATTACTCTTTCAAATTATAATCTCATGTTGCGATGTTTGTATTTTTGTGTGTTATGTACAGAATAGCTATAACCAGCATCTCCACAGAAAAGCTGCAGCGTTATGTCGTAAGGAGCATGAAGTATCTGCGGGGCGTGATTGCAGGAATGGTACAGTTGTTTTATATTGTGCTCATACATTAGAGGGGCACTATGTCCTGAAATCTCCCAAGATATCATGTTTTGGATTGTTTACTTATCGTATTTCAAACATATGGTTGAAGGAAACCAGCCTAATGTCTTACCGTTCCCGAAAAAAACAAAAAAACGTGGTTGTTTAAATCGAACATGACGTTTTTGCTGTTGTTTTCATTCATTGTTTGATACACGTTGTGTGTTTCCCATAAATTGCGCACGGCCCCAATGCACAAATGTGGTTTCTTACACGTCCGCAAAAGGCGAACACTTTCAGGCTAGAATCAGACTACACCCAAACAGACTACACAAGAATATCGCAAAAAACACTCAGTTTTTAAAGAATGGTTGAGTGGATGTATGTCCTACTCTTAAATGCTCTTTATGATTAAAATCATTTCGTTCAAAATGCATTTTTGTAGCCCAATTGGGCGCTTCCAGGACATAATGCCTCTTTATAAAGGCTGATTCGTGCAACATGCATATTTAACACCAAAGCGTCAAAACTAATTAATCAACATATTAAAGCTAATATAAAAAAATCGTCAACAAAAAATCTAGTTCTAGTTCTCTTTTGCATTTAGGAAAATTTAATATTGTAAATAACATTGTAGTCTGAAATTATATTTTGGGTAAGAAACGAAATGTATCGAGATAATTCTTTCACTAAATTAAAGCTCATGATGTGGTTTATCATGATACGATGATATCATATTATGGTATTTTCGACTGGTTTTTCTTGTGGACTCCACATATACTGTATGATCTATTTTATCCTTGGAACAATAGGTTTGGATGTTTATTTTCTTGCAGACCTACTGCTGGAGACATCAACAGTTTTATAAAGGAGTTAGGAACCAAGGCAAGTGTTTGTGCTGACATGTTTACGGCCATTAACATGGAGGTTGTAAAGGTATATCCAATTAACATTCTAAAAAGTGGGAAATGGCTATTGGATCTTTTCATTACTAACGTGTAGTACCTTTACAAACATTTGATAGCATTTAATTAAAAAACCCTAACTCTTATAGAAGGCAAAAACAGCTCAGACGGGACCAGGGGTTTCCACTCACACTGGACCAGGGGTTTCCACTCGCACTGGACCAGGCATGCCAGGGGATTCAGATCAGACGGGACCAGGGGATTTAGCTCAGACTGGACCAGGGGTTTCCACTCGCACTGGACCAGGGGTTTCCACTCGCACTGGACCAGGGGTTTCCACTCGCACTGGACCAGGGGTTTCCACTCGCACTGGACCAGGAGATTCAGCTCAGACGGGACCAGGGGTTTCCACTCACACTGGACCAGGGGTTTCCACTCGCACTGGACCAGGGGTTTCCACTCGCACTGGACCAGGAGATTCAGCTCGGACGGGACCAGGGGATTCAGCTCAGACGGGACCAGGGGATTCAGCTCAGACGGGACCAGGGGATTCAGCTCAGACGGGACCAGGAGTTTCCACTCGCACTGGACCAGGGGTTTCCACTCGCACTGGACCAGGGGTTTCCACTCGCACTGGACCAGGAGATTCAGCTCAGACGGGACCAGGGGATTCAGCCCAGAGGGGACCAGGGGTTTCCACTCGCACTGGACCAGGGGATTCAGCTCAGACGGGAACAGGGGTTTCAACTCGCACTGGACCAGGGGATTCAGCCCAGACGGGACATGGGATTTCCACTCGCACTGGACCAGGGGATTCAGCTCAGACGGGACCAGGGGATTCAGCTCGCACTAGACCAGGGCTTATATTTGACACTGGACCAGAGGTCCACCTTCCATGGGTTTCACAGGATGATGTGTAAGTACAGCAGAACAAAGTATATATTTGTCTCACTTGTTTTCTCACTATATTGCCGAATTAACATCTGATAATTTTCCTTCAACGGCTATTGGACCCCTCTACTACAATGCCTACAAGCTACAATAACCTACTACTTAGTCTACAGCAAGCTACTGGCAACCGGTGACCCAATCGCTGAGACTAAGGAGGACCACCTACGACCACAACTACCCAAAAAAACAAATGCGAAAACCGAAGTCAGCCCGCGACAAGCTGGACAACTTGACTTCTCTTGACGCCAATACCTGTCACCGGTTGACGTAGGTGGTCGCCAGTAGAATTCACCGAGGTCAGCACCGGCGACAACATTCGACATTAAGAAAATCACACGGCGACCAGAAAGAGTCTACGACTTTTGGGGCGACTGAGGAGACTACTCGCAACCATACAGGCGACACCTGGTGACCATGTGGTAACAGCCTGGTTGCCTGTAGTTGTCTAAAAAGTTGCCAAAGTGGGACAGGAGCATTACTTTTTCAAATTATAATCTCATGTTGCGATGTTTGTATTTTTGTGTGTTATGTACAGAATAGCTATAACCAGCATCTCCACAGAAAAGCTGCAGCGTTATGTCGTAAGGAGCATGAAGTATCTGCGGGGCGTGATTGCAGGAATGGTACAGTTGTTTTATATTGTGCTCATACATTAGAGGGGCACTATGTCCTGAAATCTCCCAAGATATCATGTTTTGGATTGTTTACTTATCGTATTTCAAACATATGGTTGAAGGAAACCAGCCTAATGTCTTACCGTTCCCGAAAAAAACAAAAAACCCTGGTTGTTTACATCGAACATGACGTTTTTGCTGTTGTTTTCATTCATTGTTTGATACACGTTGTGTGTTTACCATAAATTGCGCACGGCCCCAATGTACAAATGTGGTTTCTTACACGTCCGCAAAAGGCGAACACTTTCAGGCTAGAATCAGACTACACCCAAACAGACTACACAAGAATATCGCAAAAAACACTCAGTTTTTAAAGAATGGTTGAGTGGATGTACGTCCTACTCTTAAATGCTCTTTATGATTAACATCATTTCGTTCAAAATGCATTTTTGTAGCCCAATTGGGCGCTTCCAGGACATAATGCCTCTTTATAAAGGCTGATTCGTGCAACATGCATATTTAACACCAAAGCGTCAAAACTAATTAATCAACATATTAAAGCTAATATGAAAATCGTGAACAAAAAATCTAGTTCTAGTTCTCTTTCGCATTTAGGAAAATTTAATATTGTAAATAACATTGTAGTCTGAAATTATATTTTGGGTAAGAAACGAAATGTATCGAGATAATTCTTTCACTAAATTAAAGCTCATGATGTGGTTTATCATGATACGATGATATCATATTATGGTATTTTCGACTGGTTTTTCTTGTGGACTCCACATATACTGTATGATCTATTTTATCCTTGGAAGAATAGGTTTGGATGTTTATTTTCTTGCAGACCTACTGCTGGAGACATCAACAGTTCTATAAAGGAGCTAGGAACCAAGGTAAGTGTTTGTGCTGACATGTTTACGGCCATTAACATGGAGGTTGTGACGGTATATCCAATTAACATTCTAAAAAGTGGGAAATGGCTATTGGATCTTTTTATTACTAATGTGTAGTACCTTTACAAACATTTGATAGCATTTAATTTAAAAACCCCTAACTCTTTTAGAAGGCAAAAACAACTTTCCAAAAAGTAGAATGCCTGTGAGTTTTTACCTTTTTTTTGTTGTTTCAGCTGATCTCCAGTATATGGTCATTGGACGCCCATTCACAGAGCAACAACAAGAAGATGTAATGGGACAACTCATTTCCCTTTTTGGTCCGACAAATACCAACGTAAGTAAGATTGGAAACTTTGCATAGTGGTAGTCTCAATGAGTAAAGGTTTCCGGACACACCATGTGGAATTCTCGGTTTGAAAGAAGTGTGAATTCAGTTCTTCTCAGAACCACCCATCTTTCGAAAAAAGAGAAAAAGCGCATGGTGTCTCTGCAAACCCCCATTAAACACCAATGTAAGTTAAGAATAAACATATAGAAAAAATACTTTGTGTGGTGAATAGTAAAGAATCTGAATACAATCTGAATCCATCATTCATAACTTTTTGGGTGGGACAGAATTTTGGCTGTGAGATTTTTTTCTTCTTTTTCCACTATAGATTCATTAAGTAAGTGAAGTAAATTTTGGGCATATTTAGTTCCAATGGCAGACATGGCTGGGTTTGGTCTTGACATGCCAAACTTATTTTCGTGCTCAAACAGCGGGAACGCAATCTAATAATATTGCATTCAAACAGGATCACACACCACATAATATTCATCAAGGTATTTCAAGAGTTTAGCTATTTGAAGAATAGTATACAAATATTTACTGCTTCAAGTGGTGTCGCAAAACTAGCCACCCGAGGTTATCCACGGAACATTCGTTTTTCCAAAGCAAAGCCGAGGAAAAGTAGAATGCTTTATGGATCACTGAGATAAAGCAGTAAATATTCTGCTTGATTTAAAATTGTTAACACTATTTAAATTCTTTCAGTCAAGCACATATCACCATCATTCATGCATAACATACAGTTTGTTTATTTAATTTTTGTTTGGGGAGGGGGAGTTTCTAAATTTCATGAGATAACAGATCAAATGTTTCATGCCACAAGGCCAGGCCTCGAAATAGTACTAGCCCGGCGTACAAAGTCTAGCGAAAACTGCTCCGGGCTACCCAGACCCACTTCCTCGGTTGCCAGGTGGGCTAGTGAAAATTTCAGTAACCTACTAGTAGGAGACCAGCCTGTAGGTCCCGTGACCAAATTCTGGGAACAAAGGTTTGAAAGTGTTTTTGTGTTCCCTGATGAATACCGAACAATTTTGACTTGGGCTGCCCGTTTGAAAATGCCGGGCATTTCAGGGAGCGGTCAACAAAGGTCATACAGGGGTCAAAATTCAAATATATTCCAATCGTATCAATATGCATATCAAATTACTCGTCTAGTCATGAGGATCCCAAAAATGTATAGTTTGCTATACCTCCAACCTTAAAAACGTCAAAAAGTCAATGCACTTTTGACTAGTGGTCAAATTCACCAACATGGTTAACATTGTCCGATTCTAATGATTCAAGGGCTCTTTTGTTAAAAAAGTTCGCAGATTCCAGCGAACTTCCTCCGGCTCCATCGCCTTTGACAAACTGCACGAACAACGCCAAAACAGAGATGAGTTTTTGGTTTGGAAAACGGCCGAGTTTTTAGACATTGCTAAAGCGCCCTCTTGTGACAGTAGCCTAACTTGATTGGATATTTTAACGTACGCAGCACAGTCCATTCAAATTTTAAAGACGGGGTTTATTCTAGTTAAAAATCTAAGATCGTGGTTGGTTAAAGACGAAATATTGAAGGGATTATTTATGTTTTTATTTTCTGAGGGGTTACCACTTACCAGGGAGAGAGCTAAATGATTTTTTAGAGGGGAGATTGATTGGTGTTTTTTAGGGATAACGAAAACCTGTTTTGTTTTTTCCTGGTTCTTCTTGCGCTATCAGGCCAGCGCGATGTTCCCCTTCTTGCGCCCATTCTCGATCGCTTTGAAGACCTCCATCTTGAGCTTTGTAGTGACGGTCCTTTGGCAAGTCGCACATGGTTTCATGCTTCCATTGCCTACATTAACTAAATATGCAAATTTATGCTTTTAACTCTTGTTTATTTAAAGCCTGCAGTTCGCAGACTTGTCGGTAAAAAAGCGGACTTTCCGGTAAGGACGGTAAGGACGAATTGGTAAGCTCCCTAAAGAAAAATAATACAAATAATTAAAAATCATTATTTGTTTTAAAAATAGAGTGTTTGAATTGTTCGTGACGTTTCGGTTACAAACATTTAATAACTTCTTATCCATGGGTTTGGGGAAAAAAATGGTTGTTTTTGGCTAATTTATGCTAACCTTTTAGCAGCCATTTTGAAATTTCAAGGTTATGACAACCACTTTAAATTTTAAAAGTTGTTTAGTTGAATTTTCCATGTCAGAAAACATATTATTAGACACTAAAATTATTAGAATCGGATAACATTAACTGTGTTGGTGAATTTGACCACCAGTCAAAAGTGCGTTGACCTTTCAACGTTTTTAACCACAGCTCCCTCATTTAAAGTCGGAGGTTTAGCAAACTATATATTTTTGGAATCCTCATGACTAGACGAGTAATTTGATATGCATATCGACACGATTAGAATATATTTGAATTTTGACCTTTGTTGACCCCTCCTGGAAATGCCGGGCATTTTCAAGGGGGCAGCCCAAGTCAAAATTGTTCGGTATTCATCAGGAAACACTTTCAAACCTTTGTTCCCAGAATTTGGTCACGGGACCTACAGGCTGGTCTCCTACTATACATGTAAAGGTTTAGATCAAAATACATGTTAAAATTGTTATTGTCTTTTTGTGTATTAAATAAATATCGGATCAAAATAAAGTCTTTTGTTTGTGTTTTTTGGCATGATTATTGATAGCCTGCGAACGCTCGATCCAAGTATGCATGCAGTGCACTGCAATCTCACATACAGAGTAGACTGGTTGGCTTCAGTGAGATTAGTAGGCCCCCTATAGTATAACTACGGCGCAGGGTACCGCACATATGTGCACTATTCTCTTTCACATCGTTCAGCCTTTCTTACCATAACGGCCCACTGCGTAGCTGTATAGTACATGATCGTTCTGCCAAGTCACTAGTAGTAGCGTCTGATACAGCGCCCTCTGTGTACGTTACTATGGATGGTCCCTTAGTCTTATAACTGGTTTTAAATATACATGTACTTGTTATACATGTTTAAAACCGGCAAACCACATAATGTTAATGGTATATGTACATCTTTATACAATCATCCACTTAAGATTGGTGCTTTGTGTTTGATCTTTTTGTTTGATATTTCCGTCAGTGGCGGATAAGGATAAGGCAGTATTGGGTTGTAGAGTATGGCAGGTGTAAGTGGGTGGTAGGGTAAGGTAATGTTGGAAGGTGGGTTAGCGGGAATGGGATTTTGTGGGGTATCTATGCTTTTAGCTTGATGTTAAAGTTAGTTATTTAAGGCAGTAGGGGGTAGGTGGGGATAGGGTGTAGGAGAGGGTTAGGATAACGGGTATGGTATGATACTAGTGAGGTTGGGGGTAAGTGGGTGCGAAAGCAGGGTCAGGGTTGGGTGGGATAGCAGGTCGAGTAGAATAGGATGTGGATAGGGTCAGGGGCGGAGATTTCTTGTTACATGTGGGGGGGATGATTTTTGTCGCAGATGAAACATGCGAGCGCGAAGCCTTTACGGCGTGGGTTCCGGGGCCCGCTTAAGGGCCCCGTGAAATTTTGCATTCTAGATGCTCTGTAATGCAATCTGAGGCCATTTAGAGGCATAATTGATGAAGGAAAAAGAAATAAAAAACTTCAAATTTGAGTTGTAGAATTTGTGCCTTTTGGATTTGGGCAATACTTTTCTAATGTTCATTACAAGTCAGTGCAGTATCAGTTAAAAAAACATGCAACACAGTAGTCAGCATTATATGTCTTTCAAAACGCATTAATTACACCAGTGCAAAAAAAAAGAAATTGAGTTTCCGTTAAAAACGCCCAAAAAAATGATCGGTCGGTTGGGAATTTTGTTTTAATGCGGTACATGTACAGTATCTCCTGTGCATCAATTATCATGGTCGGAGGCTGTTCCACCTATTGCACACGCCGCCGGGCAAAGGGGAAGCCCTCCATTCAATTTGTACAGGGAATTGTGTGTTTTCTATATTTTTTTACAGCAATAAAAAAATGAATACCTTTTTTTGTTGGTGTAAGGTGAGAGATTTTATTGCTTTATAAAACAATAACATTTTGAAATATCTCGGTGTAGTGTTGGACAATAATTAATTATTTAGATAATTTCCACATAGACAACAACACTATTCATTCCCCTTTGAGTCCAGAGGGTGCGATAACTAACAACCACCACTGACCACTCGGAGACAAGAAACAAAGCCCGGTGACGTCATGCCGACCGCGAGAATGCAAGTACATTTTTTATTTGCATACATATTCGGAAAAATAGTATTTAAATCCCTCAAATAAATATACAAGTGATTGTATATCTACTACTTTGGGGTATGACAAAATAACGTTTAAAACTTGTTACCAAGGCTGCATTCCACTTACGCAAACTGTTTGCGCGAACGTTCGCCTACGTTTTGAGTTTGCGTTAGTTGAAGTGAAACGATATTTTAAAAACTAAGTTTTCAAAATGGCGGCGCCCAGTGACAGTGACATCGTTTGGTTGGCTGCTTTTTGTCCAACTCATTATTTTTCTTAAAAATATCCCTGTAACTGCTCAAAACAATCCACCATTTATAACGAAAAGTATAAAACGTAAAAAGAAAAAACTGTGAAAAGATCACTGCCGTCTGCTAACCTCTTCGCCATCTTTAAAATACGTCACTGGCCAATAGCGAACAGCTCGGAATGTCGTTCGCCGTTTTCGCTAGCGTTAAGGCCGGTTCATACTTCACGCGAAAGCGATACGAATTTGACGTCACAAAGCTTTTGCGATTTCACATCGCGAAATCTCCTCCCGACGTCACAAATTCGCGTTCGCGTTTGCTTTGGCGCCGAGTATGAGCCGGCCTTTAGCCAACATAATTGGCGCACATTGCGTTCCACTTAAGCGAACAACGCTAATGTTGGCCAACGTTGGCAACGTTCGCGTGAGTGCAACGCACCCCATCTTTCCTCGATACCCGTACCCAGGCCTGGACGCATAATTGTTTTTCCTAAGAGGGTTAGGGGTAATTATCATAAATGGGCGGCTCTAGACCCCCACGTCATGATTATTCCATAGTTTTAACAATGACGCTAATACACTGTTATTGCTCATTCAACTAGCCCAGAGGTACATTAAAGCACTTTGAAAAACGGCTTCTGTCGACCTCTCACGGTAGCTTAGTGGATAATGGGTTAGGTTATAGATCGTTCGACTGGAGTTCGAATTCACTCGAATTTTTCATTGATTATTTTGGTCTCCAAGTTTATTGTTGGAGTGAGTTTAATTTAATTTAAGGGAAAATCAGGATCTGAGAACCTACATGTAAGTGTCTTCCACTCGGTGTGGTGTAGATACGCCCATTTATGATAATTACCCCTAACCCTCCTAGGAAAAAAAATACGCGGTTCGGACGTCCAACGTGGTCTGTCTGGTCTCCACAAGCTTCGTTCACATTGAGTAAACATGCGGGAGGCCAATCACAGACCGATCATTACAACAAGTTTGTGCACGCCGCGCCGCAAGTCTTTAACTGGGCGTTTATTCAACTTTACTAAGTCACTTCTTGATTATAATCCCAATGCAGGGAAAGTAACTTACGACACTCGCACTTGCTGGGCTGTGTGGTGCTGGCCTGCCAGGGTATTTGCATGTTATGGACTATACGCAAATTAAGACGCAGCTACCCGTAAAAAGTGGGGGGGATGATTACATTGGTCATCCCCGCCAGATCAAAAAGTGGGGGGGATATACCCCCCCCCCCCCATCCCCCCCGGGATCTCCGCCCATGAATAGGGTAGAGGTGGGAGAGTATGGGAGCGGGCTATTATTAGGCATAAAAAAAAAAAATTATGTTGGCGTAACGGGCCCCCAAAAATAGGGTAGGTAGGTAGGAATTTTTTTTTTTTTTTTGTCCTCCCAGCAATGAAAATGATATGTTTTATAATTGTTTAGGCCGGTAGTGATACACGATAGCGTGTCCAGGTTCAATATATACACAATCCACACACACAACAATGAGAAACGGTCAGAAATGGTTTCAAACGTATTTATAACTAGATTTATATAGATTTTAATCATTACATTTTAATCATTAATTCGTCCCTTGAAAAAAAAATATCCAGGGTCGGCTGTATTTTTAGGGTCGGTCGGGTTACGCCAACATAACATTTTTTTGTTATGCCTTAGCATGGGGTATATTAGATTTGATGGGATAGAATAAGGATGAGGAGGTTTTGGGTTGGGTGGAAAAGCAGGTTTGATGGGATAGGGTGAAGATTTGGGGGAAGGGGGCGGGGTAGGAAGGATGTGATTGGGGGAGAGGATGGGTGCAGTTGAGGGTGGGGTGGAGTGGGGGGTATTAGACGGTGAGAGGATTGGTGGTTTTTATACTCGGGGTGGCGTTGTATTTTTAAATAAAAGTCAGTATGTTCTTTAACCCTATCGTAACTACCCCAAGCCCATCAAACTTCAACTGCAGTTGTCAAGGTATTTGCGACGCATTAAATGGATCGTACGACGCGTCGCGAGATGCGACGCGTTATTCTTTGTAACTCGAGTTGCGACGCGTGGCAACGTTTAGTGAAATCGGGGGGGCTGGTGAACTGTAAGTGTACATGTGTACACCCTGTGTGTCCCCACTCAATCACACTCCAACACATACAACCAATGGCCAGTCCTGATGCTGAACACTGAACTCTGAACAATGCACAGACCCATCTGTAGCAACTCAATCAAACTTCAACAGTTGGGTTTAGTACTGTTAGGTTTAGTACCAATAATTACTGAACCTGTGCGCAGTTGTTGAAGTTTGTTAGGTTTGGTATGTTTCTACGGCGAGAGCCTAGGGGGTTAGGATTAATTATTGATGTTAGACATGTTAATGCCACAGTGAATTGTTTCACATTGTTGGGCATAGTAATTTACATTTTCAAGTTGATTGTTCATATATTTCATATTTGTTCTACAGGGTGTTTAAAACAAAATGTAATCCTACTTTAAAGCGTTAATATGGTCAGACTTTATGCTTATCAGCAAAAAACACAGAATCATATTAAAGCAGAAACTTTGTGCTTTTCAATGATACCTTGGGTTACATTCCAGGGTCACGCATCATTGAGCACCACTGTCTTGAAGGTGTGGTGCAAAATTGCAGTTTGCAGGGGTGCCGACAACATTGTTCTTGGGGGTAATTAGGTCTGGTGACCGTGGGCCATATTAACCCTTTAAAGTAGGATCAAGTTTTTTGTGCTGTAATTTTCAATTGTTAACGAAGGTTGGCTGACCTTTTTTTCGGAAATTGATAAAAAGTTCCACTTTTTTGGAAAATGATAGCACTCCCGTTTTGTCCAATACATGTACAATGCACTTTCCTTGGTTGTCAATGGGTTACACATCGGTGAGTGATTTCAAGTCACCCAGTCTACTTTTCTAACCTCACAACTCTCCGGACATATACAAATTGAACCATTTTGTTTGAATTAGAGTCAGACAGCCACAATTAAATATAATCCGGTTTGGGTGTTTTTTTCAGCATCTACAAAAATAATACTTTATAAATAAAGCTTGTAGCAACAATATTTACAGTGGACTATATGTATACTAACTCCCAAATATTTTTCTTAAATTTTCTGAAAATTACAGCACAAAGCAAATGGTGTAAAACCTGAATTGTCCAATTAAAAATAGTTATTTGTTCCATTACTGTTGTAAGTTTGATTCATGATGTTCACCATGATTGAAGCATTTTAAAAAAATGCTAGCTGGTATGCTATACAACATTTTATTGAATTTTGTGCAATATTTAATTTTGATGTTGATTTCAACAATATTTAGTTCTTCTGATTTCAAAATCACAGGCGTGTTTAAAAAAAGCACACCTAGATTCGTTTAGACGTATAAATAAAGGTGTCTGATTCTGTGGTCCAATTTGAGACTAAACAATACTTGGCATTTTTGTTATATTTATCTTGGTTAGTTAATGACTTTTTTCCCACACATTATGTAGTATAAATATGCCGTAAATGTATGCCGAGGTGTGCTGTTATTAGAAATTCTACGGAAGCTTTTAGGCATGCGATCGCACGTCTTAAATCAGAAGGACTGATTATTGATTAAACAAAAATAAAGCGATTTTATTAATTTGACAAATCAACGTCGATGCATTCTTTATAATTAGTGAGGTGGATTAAGGACAAAAAACACGAAGATCGTGACACGGTGGACAAAAGCACCAATTTTTTTTTAAAGACTCCTATGGGTATGTAGATTAATAAAATCCCATGCTCCAAAAAAATTGCAATGACCTTGACCTAATTATGACGTAATATATTCAAAATGGCCGCCATTTCCTTAAAACGGTTATATGTTAGTTATATAATGCCGAGGCAAGTGAATTTAGTAGCGAATTATATGTATCAAAGGCCAAGGAATCGCATGGCAACGTTTGTGTTGCGCTGAAACAAACAGTTTCATCATGTTTGTATTAAATTTGTCTATATTAGCATATGATGGTATAAAATACCTCATCATCACCGTGGGAAAATCAGTGGTTTGTATTAAAATATTTTAACATGTTTCAATTTCAGCTCATGGTTGTGTTGTTGTATAGTGAACCTAAAGTCCAACTACAGTCCCTAACGTACCTCACGATACGCCAGACGTTCAGACAGTCGCCGTGGAAAAAAGTGGGATTTAAAAACCGTTCGGGAATGTGCCTGCTGGTGGACTTGACGACCGGTTATAAAAGATCCAGTAATGTCAAACCCGGCACGAGGGGATAGGTAGTTCAAAGACACAGAGATCACACATAGAGGAAACAGTAAGAACTCAAAATGCACGCGAAGTACGGACAGTTCTATGGTTATAATTTATTACATTTCGATACAACTATATTTTAAATCAATTAGGTGAAGGAATTAGGTTTCTCTAGAAAGAACTACGGTATTAATTCGCATTTTCTTTAAAAATATTATATTTAATAAATTAATAAATTAGAAAATATGAATTAAATAGTTTAAGGATATAAACAATTGTGTTCAATTTGGAAGTTAGCAGATATGGTTCAGATATTTCTCGAGCCTGTAATAATACACTTTTTACATTAAAAACTCAAAAGATGAGTTTCAAAAATAAAGAAATGAATTAAAATTATACAGTATAGTGTATAACCAATGTGTATTTTAATTGACATAAATCAATCTTTAATAATGAATTGTATAAGAAACTTATCGTGTAATTTAGACTTAATACTAAAGAATTTTATTTTATTTTATGTATAAGGGCGTGTGGTAAATTATCGGAAAATTATGAAAACATTAACCGATATGTATGCGTAACTTAAAAACTTAACTTAAAATGGGTAGAGCTTAAACATCACGTCTCACATAGTGAACAGCTGCCCGTTATATAGTTGAAAGATGTTATTTAATTGAGTAAAAAGTGATCTTTTTAATATAGGCATACATGCCCGTACAGCAATGGCTGTCGGCGAAATGATGTTATAAGGAAACACGCGTCTACAGACTTGTGGTTCTCGGAGGATATTTTTAAGAAGGAATTACGCGTCCACTAACCAGTGGCTCTTTGAATATATTTTTAAGAAGGAATTACGCGTCCACAAACCTGTGGCTCTTGAAGAATATTTTTAAGAAGGAATTACGCGTCCACTAACCAGTGGCTCTTTGAATATATTTTTAGAAGGGAATTACGCGTCCACAAACCTGTGGCTCTTGAAGAATATTTTTAAGAAGGAATTACGTGTCCACAAACCTGTGGTTCTTGAAGGATATTTTAAAGAAGGAATTTCGCGTTCACCAACCTGTGGTTCTTGGAGGATATTTATAAGAAGGAATTACGCGTCCACAAACCTGTGGCTGTCTGAGGGTATTTTTAAGAAGGAATTACGTATCTACCAACCAGTGGCTTTTGTAGTAAATTATAAAGAAGGAATTACGCGTTCATAAACCTGTGACTCTTGGTGGATATTTTTAAGAAGGAATTACGCTTCTACAAACCAGTGGCTCTTGGATGATATTATTAAGAAGAAATTACGCGTCCAATACCAGTGGCTCTCGGGGAATATTTTTGAGAAGGAATTACGCGTCACAAACTTGTGATAGTCGGAGGATTTGTTTTGTTTTATTATATTCTTGTTTTTATATTAATATTATACTTTGAAGTTAGCAATCTTCCTGTGCAGTGTGCGGCTGGTACAAAACAACTGTTTTAGCTTAGGGTTGTTGGTGATAGAGATGTTAACGCCGTAGTTGGGGCCCAGTAGACCAGTGTATTTATTAAGGATTCGTTTAGCTTGTCTGACGTTGTAGCTGGCTTTGTTGAACGCCAATTTTTTAAGCGACGATCCTGCCCCTTTAAGTAGGTGGTTAATAGTAATAAACTGTAAAAAAAACCTAATAACTGTAACTGTAAGATGCAGTTAAATAAATGGTAACATACTATAATCCCTCGTCTACACAAACCAACTGTTATATGCGCTATTCAATATAATAAATATCCTGTCATAACCTATATCCGGTCAGAATCATTGTGTTTCATTGTGTTAATGTGTTATTGTTTTGGTTGATAGTTATTGTTTATTATATTATAATGACATCATGGTATCTTGTAGATCAGTGCCACGGTAATTATACTGTTACCATTTTGAACAAAAAAAAATAGCATTTTGGTGAAAAAACGGCAATAAAATCTGTTTTTTTCAAATTTTGTGTTATTTGTGTAGTATTGACGATGATGACGTCATATTTACATCAATATACATGTAGTCACCATAAAGGATATTAATTTTTTTACAAACTAATACCACCCTCATTGAATTCCTTGACCTCAGAAACATAATTTTGGCATGTAGAAATCCCACCATGGCATTTGCGTTTGCTTTATTACATAACAAGAGGTTATGACGTCATAATGACGTAATTCAAGGTTAACAATTCTCAGATTTTTTGGAGCATGACTTTTTTGAAATCTATGGGTCAAACTGATACTTTGGTGAAAAAATGGTGCTTTTGTCCACCGTGTAACGATTTTTTCCTTAATCCACCTCACTAAATATACATTATGCATGATTTAAAAATGTAACAAATTTTATTAATTTTTAAAACTCCAGATCTATGAATTCTTCATATGTATGAAGCCCACATCATTATAAATAAACGTAACCAATTTTATAAATTTTTACAACTCCAGGTCTATAAATTCTTCATATGTATGAAGCCCACATCATTATAAATAAACATAACCAATTTTATTAATTTTTACAACTCCAGGTCTATAAAATCTTCATATGTATGAAGCCCACATCATTATAAATAAACGTAACCAATTTTATTAATGTTTACAACTCCAGGTCTATAAATTCTTCATATGTATGAAGCCCACATCATTATAAATAAACGTAACCAATTTTATTAATTTTTACAACTCCAGGTCTATGAATTCTTCATATGTATGAAGTCCACATCATTATAAATAAACGTAACCAATTGTATAAATTTTTACAACCCCAGGTCTATAAATTCTCCATATGTATGAAGCCCACATCATTTTAAATAAACGTAACCAATTTTATTAATTTTTACAACTCCAGGTCTATGAATTTTATTGTATTCAAGCAGACATTTTCAACCTTATAGGCACTTATACTACTTTATAATGGAAAAATGCAGTAACTGCAAATTTGTTGAAATGTGTTGGTAGTTTTTTTTAATAGAACATGTGTGTAGAAGAGAAACTTATGGTGTCTATTTTTCTCATTTTCAAGTTCTTGCAGATACTGCACTTTTCCATTGTACTCAACGGATTATATTTTGAGTTTTGTGCAATTTTTTACTGAAGTGGTTATGCTGTGCGTGCAGCAAAAGCACGAAATAAAGAAGTTAGAAAATAGAAAGAGCAACTTTTCCTTTAATTTTGTTTCTCTCATTTGGTGGATGATAATCAAGAGGCTATACACTTGAAACCCATCAGTTCAAGTACTCAGGCTACTGTTATTTTAAATAAAAAAAGAACTAAAAATATTGTAAGTTTAGTGCAGATCACTCATCAGGTACCGGTAAAAAGTTGTTGAAACTAGGATAGCCAACGAATGACACGAATATCAATTTTATGATGCTGGTGACAAGTGTGCAAATGTACACAAAGTAGAATTAAAAATGTGTCATTCTGTGGTTACAATGATTCTGAAGATTTAAATCGAATTGGATACATTTTAAATATTCTGGCAACAAACAGTTTCTCTGAAAGATAAATGATAACTTTATTTATTAAACTGTGCTTACATACAAAATGAGCACCAAGGTTTTAAAACTTTAACTGAAAGAGTGGTTTTTATTCAGACCTTCCATTATTGAGATATTACTCAATTCCAATTTTAAAAATGCTCAACCACATAATGACAACTTGCCTTGGCAACTATTTGGAACTAGACCCGGAGCACGGTTGCCGCTGGTTGACAGTAGCCTCTTTTCAAAGGAAAACATGGAGAGAACCAGTGACGTACACAAAGTTGATGTCAGTAGTCGGACGGAGGGAAAGGCAGTAAGGCCAAATAAAAAAACAAACATGTTTAGCGTCATGCCTTTTTTTTTAAAGGAAGGAGGAGGCCCCTTTTTTTTTCTTTTTTTTCAAAATGGCCGCCTGACACATCTTAATTCGAGTCATATAGTGAACATGTCACACCCTATCTTCCAATTTAAAATTAAAACATGGTTCACCCACGATTAAAAATCAAAATTCATGGGGGTCGATCATGTATGCACCGTCACACGACTACACGTCACACGTCTAGCCTTCCTATTAGAACAAAAATATTTCCAGAGCATGTACACAGTGATGCTAAAGACAAAGTCTAAAATATGATCTCAAAATTTCATTATCTTTAAATTAAACAAAAAAAAACAAAAAAAACAAATTTGTTTACAAAAATGGTCAAATTTATTATTTTTTTCAAAAAGAAAAAAAAAAGAAAAAAGGAGGCGGCCCCAAAAAAGGAAGCGGGCGGTGACGCTAAACATTTTTTATTTTTTATTTGGCCTAACGTTAAGTGAAAATCTGGCGGGCCTAATGTAATTTTTTGTCTTGTTTTTGGACCACCATGACTAACGTTATGGCTTATCCTACTTATATGCGTGGAAGAATAGTGGCAATACCCATCTCATTCAGATCATGTCGCAAATGTAAACAAAGCGGTTGCCATCTTTTAAACAATAGTTCGACTAGAGCCTTTCGAGCGAACTGCATTTGAGCATGCGCATTGGTAAAGCAGAGACTGACTAACTATAATTGACTTGGGTACTAAACGACTTGGGTACTAAACGACTTGGGTACGAAACGACTTGGGTACGAAACGGCTTGGGTACGAAACGGCTTGGGTACGAAACGGCTTGGGTACGAAACGACTTGGGTACGAAACGACTTGGGTACGAAACGACTTGGGTACGAAACGACTTGGGTACGAAACGACTTGGGTACGAAACGACTTGGGTACGAAACGACTTGGGTACGAAACGACTTGGGTACGAAACGACTTGGGTACGAAACGACTTGGGTACGAAACGACTTGGGTACGAAACGACTTGGGTACGAAACGACTTGGGTACGAAACGACTTGGGTACGAAACGACTTGGGTACGAAACGACTTGGGTACGAAACGACTTGGGTACGAAACGACTTGGGTACGAAACGACTTGGGTACGAAACGACTTGGGTACGAAACGACTTGGGTACGAAACGACTTGGGTACGGAACGACTCGGGTACGAAACGACTCGGGTACGAAACGACTTGGGTACGAAACGAAAGGTCCCGTGTATTGTATAATAATAATCATTATAATGCACGTAAAAGAACCCAGTAATTACACTTATCGCTAAGAGAAGGGGTTTGCCCCGGTGTTCCTGGCAGTGCGTTGATCTTCACATTATTGAAGCTTCCGTTTCGTTAATGCCAGAATTGGTTACTGCAATCATGGAGCTATGATAGCTCCATGCTGCAATGTACTCATACAGATACAGATATGTCCAAGCAGGACTGGACGGGCTTCGGGGTACTCACGATCAATTCTTGACCTGCAAATCAAGGAAATTCGACGCCAGTTTTTCAGCGCGTACTGAACCTTTGCATGGCCGCCATTTTTGTGATGAGCAAACCGAGCATTGTGGGTATTCTGTGACGTCACTGCCAAAGTGCATCCCGACCGTACCACTATACGCGGGGATGCTCCGCGATGTCACAGGTCAGTGTAACGCGCGCGCGACGCGATACTCCGACCTGTGAAATCGGAGAGCACCCCCGCGTATAGTGGTACGGTCGGCATGCACTTTGGCAGTGACGTCACAGGCATATCATAAAAATAGAGGCCATTAGCCTCTGTCATGAAATGACGAAAATCAACCGAAGAGGGCGTTTTGCGGAAATTTGTCAATATGGCTTCCGAGCTCTCGCGTAAGACTAACGTAAGTAGCTATACCATGGAGGAAAGACAACAGATATTTAGTGAATTGCGGGGAAATACTTAATAAAAAATGGCCAATCATAAAACTAGATTTTCTTTCCTGCACTTGAAAAGACCCGCCGTGTATTTATGCTCCTTAGAAAACCGGTTAGGCCCAATTAACATTTAAACAAAACAAAAAATTCAGTGGCACTGAACTGAAGCTTTATTTGAAAGCCATATTTGAATGCCATACAGTAAACAAATTCTGGGGCCAATTCATACAACTTGATACATGTACAAGCAATATTATTTTTGTATTTTTAATTATTTTTTTACATCAAATATAAATTTGGGGCTTTACACACAAGCACTTGGTTCACATAATTACTATATGGACGTTAAACCTCAACATTCCTGATCCTGCAATGTTAATTTAAAAACCAGTTTTAAATACTGTCACATTAAATGTACAGACGCCTGTGAAATCTAGTAATATTTTACCCTTTTATTGACTGAAACCTGACATTAAAAGAAGTTCGTAAATATTAAACTTGGATTTTTCAAGAATTTTTCAATTGCGCCACGACCAATTAGGGAGCACTCGGTCGATTGTGTGCACAATTTCTGGACGCCACCGTTTTGGTGTTTTTTTCGGACTAAGCTTACACCTAAATTGTTAACAGAGGGTAAATAGCAAGCATTAACATGGTAAAGGTACAATGAATTTGCAGTTAGTCAACAAAGAAGTATGGCAACATTGCATGAGGAAAGTCGGCCCAACATTAACTGTTTATAAACAATGTAAACGTCGAAGTACAGCTATAGCTCTCCCAAAGGTCGAGTTGTCTCAAAGGTCGAGTTGTCTCAAAGGTCGAGTTGTCTCAAAGGTCGAGTTGTCTCAAAGGTCGAGTTGTCTCAACGGGCGAGTTGTCTCAACGGGCGAGTTGTCTCAACGGGCGAGTTGTCTCAACGGGCGAGTTGTCTCAACGGGCGAGTTGTCTCAACGGGCGAGTTGTCTCAACGGGCGAGTTGTCTCAACGGGCGAGTTGTCTCAACGGGCGAGTTGTCTCAACGGGCGAGTTGTCTCAACGGGCGAGTTGTCTCAACGGGCGAGTTGTCTCAACGGGCGAGTTGTCTCAACGGGCGAGTTGTCTCAACGGGCGAGTTGTCTCAACGGGCGAGTTGTCTCAACGGGCGAGTTGTCTCAACGGGCGAGTTGTCTCAACGGGCGAGTTGTCTCAACGGGCGAGTTGTCTCAACGGGCGAGTTGTCTCAACGGGCGAGTTGTCTCAACGGGCGAGTTGTCTCAACGGGCGAGTTGTCTCAACGGGCGAGTTGTCTCAACGGGCGAGTTGTCTCAACGGGCGAGTTGTCTCAACGGGCGAGTTGTCTCAACGGGCGAGTTGTCTCAACGGGCGAGTTGTCTCAACGGGCGAGTTGTCTCAACGGGCGAGTTGTCTCAACGGGCGAGTTGTCTCAACGGGCGAGTTGTCTCAACGGGCGAGTTGTCTCAACGGGCGAGTTGTCTCAACGGGCGAGTTGTCTCAACGGGCGAGTTGTCTCAACGGGCGAGTTGTCTCAACGGGCGAGTTGTCTCAACGGGCGAGTTGTCTCAACGGGCGAGTTGTCTCAACGGGCGAGTTGTCTCAACGGGCGAGTTGTCTCAACGGGCGAGTTGTCTCAACGGGCGAGTTGTCTCAACGGGCGAGTTGTCTCAACGGGCGAGTTGTCTCAACGGGCGAGTTGTCTCAACGGGCGAGTTGTCTCAACGGGCGAGTTGTCTCAACGGGCGAGTTGTCTCAACGGGCGAGTTGTCTCAACGGGCGAGTTGTCTCAACGGGCGAGTTGTCTCAACGGGCGAGTTGTCTCAACGGGCGAGTTGTCTCAACGGGCGAGTTGTCTCAACGGGCGAGTTGTCTCAACGGGCGAGTTGTCTCAACGGGCGAGTTGTCTCAACGGGCGAGTTGTCTCAACGGGCGAGTTGTCTCAACGGGCGAGTTGTCTCAACGGGCGAGTTGTCTCAACGGGCGAGTTGTCTCAACGGGCGAGTTGTCTCAACGGGCGAGTTGTCTCAACGGGCGAGTTGTCTCAACGGGCGAGTTGTCTCAACGGGCGAGTTGTCTCAACGGGCGAGTTGTCTCAACGGGCGAGTTGTCTCAACGGGCGAGTTGTCTCAACGGGCGAGTTGTCTCAACGGGCGAGTTGTCTCAACGGGCGAGTTGTCTCAACGGGCGAGTTGTCTCAACGGGCGAGTTGTCTCAACGGGCGAGTTGTCTCAACGGGCGAGTTGTCTCAACGGGCGAGTTGTCTCAACGGGCGAGTTGTCTCAACGGGCGAGTTGTCTCAACGGGCGAGTTGTCTCAACGGGCGAGTTGTCTCAACGGGCGAGTTGTCTCAACGGGCGAGTTGTCTCAACGGGCGAGTTGTCTCAACGGGCGAGTTGTCTCAACGGGCGAGTTGTCTCAACGGGCGAGTTGTCTCAACGGGCGAGTTGTCTCAACGGGCGAGTTGTCTCAACGGGCGAGTTGTCTCAACGGGCGAGTTGTCTCAACGGGCGAGTTGTCTCAACGGGCGAGTTGTCTCAACGGGCGAGTTGTCTCAACGGTCGACTTGCAGTGTCTGACATCCGCTAGCTACGCACGTACGTATATAGCGCAGCACGCTTTCACAAACTGACCATTTATTCAGTCGCTGTTTCTTTCTCTTTCGTAATTTTACGGTTTTGGATGACATTTAGCCTTATGCCTACGATTTATCATTTCGAAATAACCACAGCCTTTAGAGCTCCGTCGTAAGCCATAAAGTTCTGACATCGACGACACACGTGTTGCTGTTGGTAAGCGCCGCCATTTTGACAATTTTCCTCGCGTTGACCTTTTAGAAAGGTCATGACAGAGGCTAATGCAAAAGTTCAGTACGCGCTGGAAAACTGGCGTCGAATTTCCTTGATTTGCAGTTTAAGAATTGATCGTGAGTACCCCGAAGCCCGTCCAGTCCTGCTTGGACACATATGGAAGGTTATTAAGACGATTTAGAGGTATTTTGTTAAGTGTTTGTGTGGATTTTATTTGGCGACATTTTGAACCACATAATCATTCGTCAATATTCTTCTGGCTCGCGCCTCGGCTCTAGTACTAGCGCAAGATAATGCCCAAATGTTAAAAAAGCGATAACTAGTAGAGGCCAGTAACTCGGTCTAGGCCCATACAACAATGTGTAGGGTACAATGTGCAAAGCCACGTACCTAATTACAATGCACACTATATAGGCTAGAACTAATAATTGGGTCCAGCAACATCATGGTTTTGGCTGTTTCATTAATTGAACATTCTGTCTTTAAAAACGAAGCTGGCAATAAGCAATTTTTTACTCAATCTCTAAAATAATAAAACGTAAAAATTCTGTAATTCAACTTCTGTTGGCCGGTATGAATGACTGAGGTGTCATTTTGCTTAGAAAAATTAGCTACACCCTACTGCACTGATAACATTACTATCACCCTAATTTGCTCAAATGTTTGAAAGCTGGGACCAAAATAATGCCCTTTACGTGATCGAGTCTCGACCAATCAGAAGCTATCATCAACTCTCCTAGGTATTTATTCATTATAAGTAATGTGACGGCTTGGGTTTGGGTTAATTAACCAGTTTGCGCCAGGTGTATTTTTAAGTTAACTAGACCACTAGCAAGTGGCCGGATTATTTTTCATTAACCCTAAGGCGACGGAATGAAAGTCATAGAATACTGTCCGGCTGATTTTGAAAAACAATGAGGCTTTATTTCATTATTCATTATTCTGAACACGTCATATCACGTGTCATACACACGTCATACACACATGAGCCATATCGCCCCGGCACCACACGTGCGCTTGCCATAGATCGATTGCCCAGAGGGGGTATTCTAATTGCTCAATTGCGACTACCCTACTACTACTACTAGTACCGTAATTTCCTGCGGACAAGGCGCTCGGCGGTTAAGGCGCAGGTCCCTAAAATCACCCCCCAAAAATTCAAACGTCAACAGATAAAGCGCACCGCCGAAAAGGCGCATGCTTGAACGCACCCAGAACTACACCAGGCGCCACCCGGTGTAGGTACATCGCCACAAAGGGGTCATTTTGTTGCCTTAGAACGATCCCACTATTCCAAGCAAGAATTTGCTGAGTACTTGAGTTTATCTGGCACGCAAACAATGTATGAAAACTTCAAACCAGTAGTCACAATATCGCACGAGGTTTACTTTGGCGATACATATCATGTATCACTGCAGTATAAACTGCATGCATGTACATGCACATGTACATCACATGCAGCGATCGCGTGCAGGGTATCCCTAATTGCGACACCCCCTAGTCTTCTTTCCAGTCGTTGTGAATGCTCCGCGCTGTGTAGTTCGGATGGTGAATTGCATGAAGCCGGAACGTATACGAAAAAAAGGCCACATAGTACAGGCCAGCTTTTTATCGCTGTTGTACGCGTCATGCACACTGACCTCTACAACTGGACGGATCATTGTCCATATTCTGCTGTGCTAACACTTGAAGTCGGCGCGAACTGGAAGTGCAACATGGCGGACCCGAGACGTCACTGCTGTGAGCCAATGAAATGTCCAGGTGTAGAGGTCAGTGGATTTATTCTGTACATTTTGTATTTATAAACATTACGTAATACGTATCGTACCAACACCTGGACATTTCATTGGCTCACAGAGTCACGTCTTGGGTCCGCCATGTTGCACTTCTCCGCATGCCGACTTCAAAATGAAACAATGATGATCTGTCCATGTATAGAGGTCAGTGGTCATGCAGCGCACACTGTAGTCTTGTTTGCAAGACGATCTTAATCCTGGTATATGCAGCGCGCGTAGGCCGCCGATACCATACGTACGCCGTACCATACACGCAATGACCTTCGGTCTTAGCGAAGGTAATTCGCGCGTGGTCTACGGCGTACGTTAGAGGGCGCCCCGCATCGCGAAGATCGTCTTGCAAACAAGACTACGCACGCTGCCGAGTGCTAAATCACATGTATACATATGTACATATGTACATGTACACACGTACATGTACGGTCGTAGGGGGATCAACACATCGTGGCATTGTTAATGGAAACACGGTCACAATGTTCGGAGCGTTGAGCTAATTGGTTGACCGCATTATTGAGTAAGATTGCGGCGTTCAAAGAATTCTTCACACAAAGACCATCACTTTGAACTCAAGCGACATCATATACGGCGCACCTAAAGATAAGGGGCGGCGATGTTTTTGTGGTCTAGAAAGTCAGATAAGCCGCGTCTTTACCGCAGGAAATTACGGTAGTCCTTTTCTAGTCGTTTCATGCTGTGCGCTGTGTAGTTCGGATGCCAAATTGCATGATGTCACTACGTAGAGATTAAGAAAGTGTTTGGGATAACGACCACAGGCAGTCGTTGGTATCTTGCAGCGCTCGTGCTGGTAACTGCGCACTATACATTGTATCCACGTATGTGTACATGTATATGTACCGCATGTTCACCGTACTCTGTACGCGTATACGCGCGACGTGGGCAGATTGGGTTTCGCTCCAATGACTATTCTGCGTTAGAAACATTGTGTAGAGCGGATTCAGATAAAATTTGAATCAAACTGTTGTGGCAGATTAATATTCTGGGTAAATAATGAAAAAAAAATTAATAATGAAAAATTTCGGCAGCACCTTTCGGCACATGCGGGCGGTGGACGGTATTCTATGACTTTCATTTCGTCGGCCTAACCCCCTAGGCCTTACTTTGGGCTAAAGAACTGCGTACTACAGAATACTACTTAGTATTGTAGCACTGGCTATCTTCCGTGACTGATGATTGGGTGTGTACTGACAGAGTACAGATACTGCCAACTACAAAATACTAATAGTGGCAATACAGGTCAGTAATACTTGCAGGGTTTCCCCTTAGCGGTCGCCCGCTCGCCAAATGCGACCCAAAACTGCCACGGACGACTCAAAACACTTCCCTCTGTCGTCCGGCCGGCGAGTTAAAATATTGAATACATTACATGTGATTTCCCAGATCAACTGTTTACCAGTACCATTACATGTACAGCAGTACCTTTACACAGCAGTGCACGCGCACGTGCATTGCAGAGATATAGGATCGTGTCATTCCTGTACAGATTCGCGATGTTCATGGCCGGCTAGCTATAGCTAGTGCGAATTACCGCTAGTGCATACATTGGCGCGCATGGCCTGCGCGGCACATGTACATGTACTTCCCGTACGCTATGGTGCGATACGGTACGGTGATGGTGCCAAAAAGCCATGTGCTCGCCCCATGCAAAGCATGCATAATGCAGGCACATTGTTGGATTGGTTTCCGCCGCTCGCTTCAATGGACAAAGTTAAGGACCGAAACCAGTCCATGGCCGACATGCATGTATTTTCATGTTACGCGAAATGGTCGAATTTGACATCGTAAGATGTAAAAATGCCGGCAAACAAACGTCGATGACGAAAGTCATATCCTGCAGGTTAATTATCAGATCATGGTCGCCCTTTTCTGTTTTTGTATTTTCTGTTTTAATGTATTTCTGTTGAGGTAGTAACGCTCGTCCTTCTTGAGCGATGTAGCGTGTTTCTGCCAAATGTTCTACCGCGGCATGTTTCCTGCATTCAGTTTACGCTTGTGTGGTGTGTTGGTCAGCTCAGCGTTCATCGTGTGAAAGATTTAGGCCAACCTTTAACATTTAATATGCTTTTACAATAACTCCGCCAGTTTTGTTGTCACAGGTAGGGCTGCAACGGTTACACGGTTAACCGACCGTTCAAACGGTTACACGGTTACATTTTTTCGGTTCGGTTAACCTAATTTTTATTTTTTTATTTTTTTATTTTTTTAATACAAAAAACCTACCAATTGTCAACTTTGTCCAGGTTTCGTTTTTCGTTCGATAGCTTATTTAACATATAGTCGGCCTACATTACACAAATTGATGCAGACAATTACCAATCGCAGAACTGCTTAAATCAGCAGCGCTAATGCATTACAGGCCCATGCATTTTTTTTTTTATAATATTATTTTTTTTTTTTTTTTAAATATTTGTATATTGCTACGGTTACGGTTACCCATAACCGTAAAACGAACGGTTACACAGATAATTTAATAACCGCAAACTGACAGCCTTGAGGTTTAGTTTTGATAGCTTTTGTGGCGGATGCAAATTAAATCTTCCCGCAAGATCAGCGATTACAACAAGCAGTGGACTGTAAAGTGCCGTGCCGTGCCGCGTTAACGGCAATTTTCCCGCACGCGCGCGCTTTCGTTACCGGAAGGTCGAACAATGCAGTGGGCCACTGAAAATGCACACGTGGGCCACTGAAAATGCTTGCGGGCCACTGAAAACTCTAATTAGGTAGCCCGACGCGCCACTGAAAAGAAAGTTGCTGTAGAGTTTAGAACACCCTACACAGCATACATGGGCCATGCACACTCAGCAAGCAGAGGGACCCAATGCTAAAAAGTACTATGAGTGCAATTAGGGGTGAAGTACCAAATACTAAAAATTACTACAGGCATTGCACACAAACCAGTGAGAGTACTGCATACTACTTTTTACTAAGTAGTAGTAAAAAGTAGCATTAGGTAGGGTTAGGGTTAAAAAATTGGGTTTTTTATTCAGTAAAATATTCCTGTTTTGATAATGCAACTACATGTACTACAAGATGCCAACACTTAGTTTATTAGCACCGTTATTTACTTGTTTTTGCCAACATTCTGTGGCCTAGGGCATTTTTTCTCCCTGCAGTCAGGGCTTCATATTACGTCAACCGCTACCCGCCATAACATCTGACGCGTGTATAGTCATCAGTGGAACTACACACCGGGTCGGGGATTTGTGTACTCGGTAATGTATACAAATATTTGAAAGCCCAATTTTGCATGTACATGTATGTATACGTCATCCGGCCTGAACTGGTTAAATACTCTGATGTCTGGATGCGCGGATGCAAGGATGAAGTTAAGAATAAAGTTAATAATAGACCTGAGACCCAATGACATGGCTTTATTTACTCTAGGATTTTCGGCCTTATTTACCCTATCTATTTATTATTATCTATTTATCTATTAATATTTGAACTATATTTACCCTTGATTTCGCTATCTAAAACCAACCTGAACCTACTCACTCCCATAACCGCTCATATTCACCTTCCCGCTTCCCCCGCGTTGTCGTTGATATAAACATCTGTTTTATGTTGATTTTTAATTGATATAGCTGTACTGAACATTATCCTAAGGGCCATCAGCGAGATCAAAGTGGCTGTCTAGTCCATCCAAAGTGAAGTAGAGGCCAACAGGAAGATTCTGGAGAGGCTGTCTAAGTTTGAAGCTCTCCATGGATGACAACTTTGACTTACTGCTTATGTTACAAGCTGGAGTAACCGCTCTGCTAAAGATTCTTAAGGACAAGAAGACAAAAGCTGCACTGGTAAGCCCTCACAACATAAACGACAGTTTTTTGTAATACTTTTGTATTCCATATTCTAGGTAGGTCATGTCTCATTGCATTTTGAAAAAGAATCTTAGAATACAAAGCCTAAAACACTTGCCAAACTTTAGTTTCTGTGCAGTACTCACTAAAATTTATTTTACACCTTTTACACCTTTAAATTTACACCTTTAAATTTGTGGCATTTTCGGAGCTGAAACTGCATTTATTTATTTATTGGCGATCGTCGCCCTTTTGCTAGATGCCTACAATCATAAAGATAATTCCTAATAATTCGGTAGTAAAATTTTTGATATCTGCAAAATTAAACAAAAGACGAATGCTTGAGGACTCAAAGGATCTTGTTAGCCTATTGCAGGGATGTAGTCGAGTCCATCACAAGTCCCTGCAAGTCCCTGTAAATTCCTGCAAGTCCATCACAAGTCCTTTAGTTCCGATTCAAAACACAAGCTATTCAAATCAGCTTTGACAAAAGCATTTCTTTGTCATTGTTCATCCAGTTACTTGTGACTGGCTTCACGAAAGGACTTGTGAACGAACTTGCAGGGACTCGACTACAACCCTGGCCTATTGTGCTTCTGTCCTTCGTGGTGGAGGTGGGGGGGGGGGGGGGTCTTACAGTACATGAACAACAGTTCATGAAACAACATGAAACAACGTTTGCAAAATGGCTTAAATATAATCCATTACTTTGTGCAAAGACATGATATAAATGGTGTACATTTAATGGGCCAATTTACTAGAAAGTGTCCTGAATCCACCAAAATCCAACAAGTTTGTCATGCAAAAACTGCTGGTGTCTCGAGTACATCAGAATTATCCACCAGTATACATTCTGGAGATATCCTGATTAATCCATATAAAAATTGATTCTGATGGATTCAGGGTACCATGCTGGTATGAAATATTTTGTGGTGTGTTTCTCTATCGAGTCCATTATCTCAAAATCAATTTTGCAGTACTGCAAAATCCTGTAGTATAATAATAATAATATAGGCAATTTATATTGCGCCATTATCCACCCTAATGAGATGCTCAAGGCGCATTGCTGGGCTTATTATCCTGAATCCATCAAAGTCCCCCAGTTTGTTCAATGTGAAGGTATACTAAATTCACTGAACTCCTTCAAAACCGGAAATGAATTTTTAATTGGTTGCTCTCGTACAGTTACAGGGTGTTCCCAAAAGTATGGTGCAAGTGGAATGTTTTAATTTAGCACAAACCCTAGGGAGATAAGGTTAAACCCTAACTCCCTAGGGTGTGTGCAAAATCATATTGATTTTGGTGAATTTGGGAGGGTTAGGGTTTTAACATTCAACATTCGCTTTTGATGTTTCTATAGGCATTAATACGATAACTAAATTAGATTTCAAATGCAGTTTGTTTTACCATATTTAATTTTGTCAATTCAAAGATATGTTGAATCAACCACCAGCACTCCAAATTGAGTGTGTGCCAGTTAAAGAAAGAATGCTTAAAGGGATCGTATACGTTTGGTAATTGGAACCAACTGTTTGTTTCAATCCTATATAATTATATACCATTAAACTAACCTGTAAAAATTTAATTTCAAAAGGTGGTAGCGATTTTGAGATATTGCCTAAGATCTGGAGCGGTTAAGTTCACGCAGGAAGAATAATCTGCATTGGAATACACAATCTGAGAAACGTCACTGCAGTCACGCTTCTTAGATTGAATTTTTGGGGGATAAAAAGTGCTATCTTTTTCCATAACAACAGTACTTCGAAGTGAAAATTTTCAAAAAATGCATTATAATATCCGAAGCTGCTGTACTTCTTACTTAAGTTTTTATTGCCATTAATTTTTGGAGTACTTACCAAACGTATACGATCCCTTTAGGTGCCAATCGATACTAGTATTGTACACATAGGTGATTGCGTAGGGGCTGAGAGGCTAGTCTATATACAAGAGTAAGGAATTAAGCGTTCTCTACCTCCTCAGCATTCTCTACCTCCCTCCCTTCTTCCCACCCCTTTCTAGGGGCGCCTGCCAGATCAGCTTAGAATTCGTCCTGGTTAGCTTAGGTAGGGTTAGAGGCGCCTGACCCCTGGAACGGTCGAAACCTCAACGATGTCACCAGGGGTACATACACACAGATCCCCTGGTGACGGGAAAGGCGTATCCCCATACTTTTGTTTGGGTTCTGGCATGGTGTTCTGTCTTTTTCTACATTTATCTATTTTACTTTCTACCTCGGTCCACTCCGGACCCTTTAAGTCCGGCATCATGCTTGCATTAACATCGCTGTAAGCCAGGTTTAGATGCCTGCACCAAACTATCCAGCATTTGCCACTCTTGGTTGAAGATAAGGATGATGAATTTCACTGGGTTGGATCGGAGGGGAGCAACTGGACCCCTGTCAGAACCAAGATGACTACAAAAGCCAGTAAGAAATTAACCAGTAGGCGCCAGTGGACATTTTCCCCAGATTCAAAAACTGATGATGCATAAACACGTCACGAGCAAGGCCGGAAATGTCTGTCAGTAGCGAGCAAGGCCGGAAATGCGTGGGTGTGCTTCCTGAAAACATTGGCATGAACATCGGCTTGGTAATATTGAAATAATCCTGGTGCGAAGAGCCAACCAGGACTAAGCTATGGTTATATAGCCTCCTCCAACACGCCCTGCCAGCACGGTGTGAGTAGGCTACTACCTTTACCAATGATGGAGACGGGACAAATGAGAGGTTGCTATGCCCAAGACCCCAGTAGGACAAGCTCTGTTTATAGAGTTAGGGAACAGGGTGCTAAAGCTTCTCTGGCAGATTGCCAGCTCATAATGGGCTAGATCCCAACCCGCAAGGAAGACCTAGCTCTGACAAGGGACCTGAATGCAACCATAGCACATTTACTGAGTTGCACATTTGCATAATGTAAGATCCCTGCGCACTGATGAAAGTCTAGATGCTCTACTGGAGAAAGTAGAGGAAACCAACTGGCATGTATTAGGCCTTGCAGAAACCAGATGGCCAGAAAACGATATTAAACTAAACTGTTCGCACATCTTATACAGCTCAGCAGCCACCAAAAGAAGTCTAAAGTAGAGTGTGTTTTCTCATCAATAAAAACGTCCAAAGCAGTTGGCCAGGCACTTGGAGATGATGATAAGACGACTTGCACAATAATTATGGGTGACTTTAATGCAAAGGTGGGATTAAGGAAGGATCTGGAAGAGAAAGGTCTATAGGCCCATTTGGAATTGGAAAAAGGAATGAGAGGGGAGAAGGATTACTGGATTTTGTAGCAAACAGAAATATCTTTATTGGAAAAACATTTGTTCAGAAGTCTCTAAAGAGATACTTGACATGGGAGAGCCCAACAGCAATAACACACAATCTCATTTCTACACAATAAGCGACAGGAAGGATATACAAGTACTGATGGATGTAGCAACAGTCCCAAATGTGGGCATTGAAAGTGACCAACACCTGAAAATGTTGAAACGACTTAAGTAGACAGTTCTTCTTTTAAGAATACTGACAAATGCTGTCCACATAGTTAATATTTGGTCTTCCTTTAGATCATCTGCCATGGGAGGGAGTCTAGAGCACCAAGTTGTTGACAGCAAGCTAAATGTGCCTATCCCATTGTTTCATAGCACATATCACCATGATCACTGATAATGTGTAGCATTACTGGCAATGTGAACATTTTCTTGTCTGAGTATGATTTCCATGAATATGATGTCTTTTCTATGCTACATATAAGAAAAGTTAAGGAATACCCCAACATCAGGGCGACACTGGTGGTATAAATTTCCCGCTATCGGTGAAGACGTAATCCCTTACATGTACTTCACTTAGGAAGCCCACTGCCTAGATTTCCACACTTTATTTACCTTTGCTTTATATTGCTCGCTAAATGGTAATTAAACTCATAATTGTGGAGTGCCATGGCCTCGTGATCTGGAGCATTGAATTCGCAATCTGTGGGTAAAGCTGCAGGTTGTGGGTTCGAGTCCGGCCTGGGGACTATGGTGCATAAGTATGGTTTCCATGAATATGATGTCTTTTCTATGCTACATGTAAGAAAAGTTAAGAATACCCCAACATCAGGGCGACACTGGTGGTATAAATCTCCCGCTATCGGTGAAGATGTTATCCCATACATGTACTTCACTTAGGAAGCCCACTGCCTAGATTTCCACACTTTATTTACCTTTGCTTTATATTGCTCGTTAAATGGTAATTAAACTCATAATTGTGGAGTGCCATGGCCTCGTGATCTGTAGCATTGAATTTGCAATCTGTGGGTAAAGCTGCAGGTTGTGGGTTCGAGTCCGGCCTGGGGACTATGGTGCATAAGTGCCCTTGGGCGAAGCACTTTTTTGCTCATTGCTTCTCTCCACCCAGGAGTAAATGAGTACCTGCCTGTGAGGGCTAAGATGGTTGTTATTTGCTGCTTTGTGCCGAAATGGCAGCATTGAGCTGTATACTCCCCAGGGAGCTGAGATGGTATTTGAAATGGGCCCAATGCACATCGGGGGATAATTACACAGTGCTTTGTGTATATTACTAGTTCTGGTAGATATGTGCGCTATAAAAAAACAGTATTACAGTATTCTAATTATTATTATTTATTTGAAAGCAAAGTACATTGTAATTAATATAATGTTCTTAGGGTGTACATTGTACATACTGGAACAGGGTACCAGATTGAAGAAATAAATATACACAAAATAGCACTGAGTTACCCTTTTACCCTAACAACACCTATTACTACAAAATAAAATACTACAAAATAATACTTAAGTAAATACTCTTGCTACACTGGCCTAGAAGTGATTAATTAGTATTTTGTAGTACTGTTCTCCAGGGACATTAGGGTTAAGGAAACCCACTTAAACTTTGATGTTGAAGTTGCTTGGTAATACTGCTACATTGGTGTGAGTCATACAGCACGTAAAATCAGCTTATGGCTTTAGGGTGTAAACTGCAAGTGTTTTGAGCATCATTGTTGAACTAGAAATATGTTTGTGTGTAACCTAGCTTTTATTTAGAAAATGTCCCATGTGCAGATGACATTCTAAATTGTTCATTTGCTGATGTTTGCTACAAGTACATGTACATGTAGTATACCCCTCAGTGGTACTTTAAAGTATCCTGAATCCGCCAAAATCCACCAGCATCGTCATGCACACAAAAGTTGGTGTTGGTGATTACTAATTGCTCAATATATGGTACATGTATTCTGAATCCATCAAAATTTTGCAGTATCGCTAGGCTTAAAATCCTCAATCCATCACAATTTCTAGTATTCAAGATAGAATCCTATATCCGCCAAACTTCTCCACAGCAGGAAATGTTGATGGATTCAGGTACATGTACATGTACATGTACATGTAGGTTAGGTTTAAACTAATAGATCAATGGGCCAAATACATTTTAAAAAAGCAATATTGCTTATGAGCTCGAAGCACCGAGCAAAAACTTATCAAGCAAAAGCAAAAGCAATTGCTTAAAAGAATATACATGTAATGTGACCATCCGCGACAAAAGGGCTGTAAAGTCGCCAGCTTATTTTGAGAAAAGGACCATTAAAATATGTGAAAAACAATAAAAAACAAAGAATTTTCATATTCAGAGTTATTTGTTATAGTTAACCATAAATACCAACTATGTCTTGTTATACTTAATTTTAAAGCTTATTTCTTGTAGATTTCATTTCTTTAAATATCTCAAAACGTCAAGATGCCTACTTTACAGCCCTTTCGTCGTGGACGGTGACATAATAGTCAAAGCGAAAAGTTATTTTGTGTATTATATATACATAAAATAACCTTTTGCTTTGACTAACGGAATTTTATTAAGCTTGCCTAGCAAA